>PVJL010000689.1:253992-359071 GCA_004026885.1 Lyroderma lyra
CAGGATGGGCAGGACAGACCAGTGCGGAAGGTCGGGGAGCCCAGGCCAGGATGGGCAGGACAGACCAGTGCGGAAGGTCGGGGAGCCCAGGCCAGGATGGGCAGGACAGACCAGTGCGGACGGTCGGGGAGCCCAGAGCAGGATGGGCAGGACAGACCAGTGCAGGCAGGATGGGCAGGACAGACCAGTGCAGGCAGCGGGCTGGGAGGGTGCCCACAGGTAGGACCCGCAGAAATGAAAGCAGGCGGCGGGGCCCCTGGTGCAGGCCGCCTCCCCGCCGCCCTGCCCGCGGTCCTGGCCTTCGCCTGTCCTGGTGTTCCTGTTTCTCCGCTTCCCTCAGCTGTCTCTCCTCCACATAGCTGTTTTCTGTTTGTCGTTATTAGAGATAGGAGCATCTTTAAAAGGTAGCTTTTTCGTGGATTTATTCATCTACCACATTATTTTTTTAAAAGCAAATCTATTGAACCCTTTGGTTTTTTTTTTCTCTCCAAAACAACAGAAGCCTTAAACTACGCAGTTATATTGCTTTTTCTTTGCATATGGCTCTCGATTATTTTCTTCCTCTTGCATGGTGGCCTGAAATCTTATAAAATGTTCCCTCCCTCAGGCTGAGATGGGCAGTAGTAGCTTCTGGCAAACTGTTTCTCCCCCTTTTCACACTTCTGAATCCGCAGGGGCAAACACATGATCTAAACGCAGTATGGCCTTTGAAAATGCATTTTCGTACATTCTGTACCTGGGTGGCCTCTCTCTGGACCTGGCATCTGGGGCGCATGAAGAAGTCTGTGGTGGGTTGGCAGGGGGTCTGAGGGCTGGCGTGAGCTGGTGGAGGGTGTGCTGTCCACATCACTAATGCATGTTGGTCAAAGCGGGGGCCTGTCACCCAGGGGGCCTGCAACTAAAGGTCCATAGAGACCAGGAGGCCATCTCCTGACCCTCCCAGGGAGCCTCGGCTGCAACCCTGGGAGGGAAAGGACCGGAGAGAAAGAGAACACCACTTTGTCCAGAAATCCTCCCCCCTCCACCAGCACTGAGAGCCAGGCTCCCCGTCTTCCAGAGGTTCCGATCTAATAGGAAAGGAAAGGAACTTCTCTGGGCTTGAAACATCCGTGTCAAAATAAATCATGCACACTTTTTTTTTTTTTTTTTTTTTTTTTGATGTTTACAGAGCTCCGCAGTCAGCCCCACTCCGGAAATGTCTTCAGAGCCTCCTGGATAGTAAGTTGCCACTTTGTTTATATGGCCTGCCAACAATGGGAAGAAGCTGGTGTTTTGCCCACGTGTGTTTTATCTGTAGCAGTCTCGTGGCTTTGAATGATGTCCAGTTTGGTGATAGGTAGCAATTCTAGTCTTTACACTTTTTTCTTCTGTTTTCTCCTCCTCTTCCAAATTAATTTGTGGTGATTCATCCTACTTTTGATAAGCTTTTCCCTGTGTTCCCTTTACCTTTAGAACATGAGTTGAGGATTGGAGCTCACCTCATTAGGTGATGCTTGTGGGGAGGGGTGGGGTGTGTGACTGCCTAAGGGGGTGGGGTGGGGTTGGGCCCTCAGGCTGGACCTGTGACAGGTAAAGATGGGGCCGAGAGGGGGCTCACTTGCCTGATTCTCAACGATGTGATTGCACGTGGTTAGCCCTGCTGCCTGGTCTCCCCCCTGTACCTCCTCACCCACATCTTCCTGAAATGCACAAGACAGAAAAGGCTGCTTCATTCGGGTGGCCGGCTAGGTGAATTCCTTAGCTCTGCTGGATCTGAGGCACTATGCTAGGTGTTAATAATAGCAACGTAAGAAATAGCCCCTTAAAAGTTCTGGGGACAACACACACACACACACACACACACACACACACACACAAATGAATGTTAGTAAATAAGAAGGCAACGTGGCAAATGATTGAAGTAGACTATAAAGATTAATTTGACTTATTAGATTTATTGAGCATGACGATGTGCCAGGCCATAGCATTAGCATCTTAAGTACTTCGTTTGGTCCTCTCGGCATTCCAGGATCAGGCATTATTTTTAATCCCAACTTTATAGGTGAGGAGACAGGCATATAAAGGCAGTGTAATGTCCAAGGTCTGCAGCTGGTATGTGGCAGAGGTGTGGCCAGGGTCAGAACAGGGGACTGGCGTTGGCAATAAGTGCTCATCAGCACCATACTGATTCAAAATTGGGAAATAAATTAACAGAACGCATGCTATGCTCTACTGTTTTTGAGGGATTAAGAACACAATTTAAGCAACTCTTTGTAGTAGTATGTTAGCAGGATTGAAGGTGACTAATGCAAACTGCTCAAAAGAGCAAATTGCTGTCAGACACTCTTGAGTATTTGCGTAATAAAGATATTTGATGTGCTAATTTACCAAGCACCCTTATTTATATCATCCAAATCGGTCTCCAAAGACCTCTGTTTTTCATCTTTAGCCTAGTTCTCTTGAAATACTTGGCAGGAAGAGATGAGTTATTTTCCCTCCTGCTACTCTCCCATGTAGGGACATTTTTTTAGTAATTCAGGCTTGGTTTTCTTCCCGTTTGTTCTAATGAGTTAGGTGTTTGCGTTTGTGGGGTTGGTGCGGAGCCCGCCTACACATGGGAAAGTGCACAGTCATTTACCGAGTGAATGAATGCATCCATCAGTCTTAATTAACTGGCATCCAGCTCACTTAGCATCAGGCAGGCAACTTGGAGGCTGGGACTGGCCCCTTCCCCTGGAGGGACAGGAATGACCTCTTGAAGCCTTGGCAGGATTTGGCTTAACCCAAGGACTAAAGATAGAGGAGTCACAGACGGTCCAGGTTCAAAAACTCGGGTCACTGGAGAAGTGGTGATGTTGTTTTAAATCCCCTTTCATATCTTGGACAGACTGCAGTTTAGCATTTTATTAATTAACCTGATCATGTGTCACAATATTAAAAGAATCTAGAAACAAGACATTCGCCCATAGTCCTAATATTCTAATACAACTACCAGTCCTTCCTCTCAAAAGTCGTGTGTTTATAGTTGCGATCACAGTGCATTCCCAACGTGTGTTTTGCTTCTGTAGAGTTATGGTATCTATAAATCAGCAGTGTAGACGACTCATTTTCCTTATTGCTTAGCATTTCAGCAGTTAGCACGAGTGCACTCTGTGCCTAACCAAAGGGCTTTACTCTGTTTGGCCAGCAGGTGGCACTCAAGAAGCTGGTGCTTTTTCCTCAGTGGTGGTACACTAGAGAAAACTTTTTCCCTTAATCTAACTGAAGATCAAAATACAAATCATTGCCTGAAGAACTATATGAAACATTGGAGACTTCCCAGGGCTTAAAAATGTGTCAAAAATCTGTGTGCCTGAAGCCATTTAATTTTACAGAGCCTTTTATTCCACTAATATTTGTTGAACAACAATGCTGGGCATCAGTCATGCAGAGAGTAATCAGAAGAACTGCCTTTCCTCAAGGGAAGAATCAGAGTGTAATGGGGAGACAGATTTGTAAATAACAATCAGGACCCAGTGTGGTACATGCAGTGATGGGACCCAACAAGGCCCGTTTTGTGGAGGAGGAAAGGAAGGCTTGATAGAGCAGCAGCAGCAAATAGCAAGTGAATAACAGTAACATTAGAGATAGCAAAAGTAAAATTTTTCCTGCAGTACAAAAGGCTGTAAGATGGAACTGCCCTTTCCAGATTGTCTCAACAGTGAAAACAGTTACTTTTCTGTTTCTTCCTGAACACACGTAATGGTTTTTGGACAGGGAATTCCATGAGGCTGGAATGGTTTGTCTGTTTTGTTCCCTGTTGAATCTCTACCTAGGAGAGTGATTGGTATGTAGTAGCTGCTCAATAAATATGTGTTGAACGAATAAAATGAGCAGTGGAATGACATGATGAGATCTTTTCCAGAAATATCACTGACAGTGATTTGGAGAAGTGGTTAGAAGGAGTCAGCGTTGGGGACTAGGACAGTGGTGGCATGCTTATTGCAGAGGTATAGGTGAGCGGGTGGTGACCAGGGAGGTAGAGAGCCAAGGGGTTAAGGTGAGCTGTGACAAGGACAGGGTGTAAATAGGACTTGGCAGCTGATTAAGTTTGGGGAGCAAGGAGAATTCCCTGGGCTTTCCGGCTTGGGTGATGGGGGGTGGAAGAACAGAACTGGGTTTGATGTGGGACACGTTGGGTTTAAGATGCCTGAGGAACACCTAGGTGGAGCTGTCTAGAAGGCAGTTGAATGTATGTGTTGGGGGCTCAAAAGAAAGGTCTATGTAAATAACAGATTTTAAGGTAGACTTCTTGGACACTCTCACCCCACCTAATGGTTTTGCAGATGAGACAAATGAAGGATGAGAGAAACATTGTTTACAAGGTTTTAAAACAAGGGCTTACCTCAGCTGACCCACATTTATTGTTAGAGTCCGGCTAGAATCACAGCTGCCAGGACCCTGCCCACCTCCTTCTCCACCAGTTAACACAACTGGAAGCATTTGGCCCCCAAATGATTGCTGTATTCTCTCTCACTTTATTCTTCAAATGAGTGTGTGTTTTTGTTGAATCCCTTTGAAGCTCAGCAGCCAGCTCTGCATCTTATCCTGAGCGTGAGTGCCCTTCCCTGTCTCCGCCAAGCTTGCTCTCTCTCAGAGGAAAACTGGCTCAACCCAGGCTGCTGAGAGCTGAGCTTCTGAACTTGACTTGTTTTGTTAAGTAATCAGTAACTTGGGTCTTTCTCAATCAGCCTGAGAGTACTTGTCTCATCCTCTCTGATCGACTTGAACACAGCAAAGACCCAACAACTCTAACCTGTGGCAAATGCCTTCCCCACTCTGGTCCTCAGTTTCCCCTTTGGTACAGTGGACAAATGATGTCTGTCTTCCCGACATTAGTCCATCCAATGGAGATGATACATTTTGCAACACTGTCCCAGAGCTTTTAAGGATTGTTTTTAAACAACTTGCCAAGTGTTCCACATCTGGAAAAAGCACATTGACTTTGGTATCAGAAAGAAAACAATTGGCCATAGCAGATCCATTCTGCGAGGTTTCCTGAGTGCCGGTTTGTTGTCCTGGTGGGGAAGCAGGAAAAATGGTGATAGTGAGTGGAATAAAGCCAGAACGTGCTGTGGCTGGTGGGGGTGGCAGGGTGAGTTCTGACAGCTGGGGAGGGAGAGGAGTGACGTCAGGCTGAGGGCTTGTGGCCGAGCGTCCCGACTGAGTGAAGTTAGGAAGAGCGAGGGAAGATTGGGCTGGGAGTTCTGACCCAGGCCGAGGCAGTTCTCAGGGTCGATAGCAGGACGGAAGCTGCTGTCAGTGGTCACCGATGCCAGGAGCTAGGAGCCTTAAGTAAGTGGGATACCATTCTTACGGGTGGAAGAATTTCTAAAAGCACAGTTTCACAAATCAAAACATACCCTTAATCAGGTCCTGTGTGCCAATTTTGCTTTCAGACAATGTGACCTTTTATTCATTCAACAAATATTTGCTGAGGGCCCTCATAGACCTTACAGTCACTAGGGCTGCTACGAATAAAGGCGCAGCCTGGGAGAAAGAGGCCGCCCCCCTACCCCACCCTCCTGGAGGGTTCATCTCCCTGAAGTACACGCCCTGGAGGCTGCTCCGAAGACACATTCGCGTGCTTTTCTGTTCTCAGCCTTGAGGGTTGGCTTTCTTTCCCTTAGATTCCCAGTAATGATCTTCTGTTTCATCTCAGGAAAAGTGAAAAGCATTGATCCCCTGATGTAGGCCTGAGAGAATGAGGAGGGACCTAGGGGAACCCCGACTGCCTGGGCAGGCCCCTGAAGTAGAGCACATAACGTCCCTGAGATCAGTGGTGGGCACATGGTAAGGTGGCTGCTGGGAGGGGTGTTAGCAGTGCTGGAAGCAGTGGGGTCGCTCAGGGGGACTCAGCGGCTCTGAAGGAGAGACATTGCCTGTTTAACCACAGAGTCTCCACCTTTTCTCTGGTGCTGACTCCTGGGTTGTGGAGCTGCCCCAGGCATGCATGCATGGCAGGAACCCCTCGGTGGTGATGATGCGTGTGGAGCCCCTGCCTCCTGTGGTGTGAGCCTGGGCTCTTGGAAGGCACTGCCTCCTCCGTCACAGGGAAATGTCATCCATAAGGCAGCGGTGAGATTTGCACCTCTGCCCTTCCGTTAAACCGCACCTGTTCTGACGAGTACTTGAATCTCTCAGTGCCTCGTCTCCTCGTCTGAAAATGGAACAAGTAGGATGGTTTGTGAGGATTAGAGAGAGAATGAGCATTAGGCTTAGCACAGTGCCTCTCACATAGGACCAGCTGGTGTGTAAGATTGCTATTGCCATCATTCTCCGTGACCATGGGGACCCAGAGGCTGTGTGAAATGTAAAAATAATTCCATTGTGATGGATAGATGTGTGATAAAGCCCATGCAGCCCATTGTTCCTTGCAGAATCAGGGAGAGGGATGGGGGAGGCAGGCGTTCACTATTACATTTCCTTAAGCTTTTCTATATACACTTGATAATTTCATAATAAAATATTGAGATGAAGAAATCCCCCCCAAATGGTGCACATCTTCAGAGCTGAGAAATCCACACTGAATTCAGTAGGATGGAAAAGCAGCTGAGCAGAAGCCTGAGTACTTTTGTGGGAAGCAAGTCGTTCAGGTCCCTGCGTGAGTGTGTGTGTGTGTGTGTGTGTGTCCGTGTCCGTGTGTGTCCATGTCCGTGAGTCGGCGTGTCAGTGGGTGGGGGTGTAGAAAACGGGGATGAGGGGCAGGGAGTTGTTCAGTGGGGAAGTGCTCTTAATTTTTTCGGTGCCCCACCTCATTCCAAAAAGGATTCGTGGTTACCTGCCAAAATACCTAGAATTTCAACAAGATAAAAATAAAAGAGGGGTCTAAAACGATCGATGGTTGATACTCATAATGCATGGCGTAAGGCTCTGAGCACAGATGTTGAAACAGTGAGTGCAGCCTGTGGCTGGGATAGTGAGAGCACGGAGAACCTCAGGCTTCAGCTTCACCCGTGGCTGATTTTCCTGGACACTCAGGACGGCTGGGCCGTCACCTCCTTTCATGGTTGATTTTAATGCTCCATCCACCGAAGTGCTTGTGAAGAATAACTCAGAAAAGTAAACTTAAAGCCGCGGACACTGGCCGGTGACATGTCAGGGACTCCACCCATGTTCTTCTATGCAGTCCCCTCCTTCCCCTGCCACCCCACGCCTCCCTCCTGGCCCTGTCTCCTGCTCTAACTCTTTTAAAGCACAAGTGTGGTTCCCTCCATCAGAGCACTCTGCCCTTAGGGCACCCTGGGCACCCTGGGCCTCCCTTGTCTGTAGAACCCTGCGTCTAAGTGGGACGGCCCTTCAGCAAGCAAGGTGCTTGGTTAGGATGCCGGAAAAATGTGTTTCTTGTCCTCAGCAGAAAATGTGCTTTTCAGAAAAATGTTAAAAATGCTAACGCTTGTTCTTTCCCTCCCCTTTTCTTTCTTTATAATTGCATTGTTCTTAGTATATATTCTTCCAACTTCCACGCAGTGAAGAGGGAGTCCGACGGAACCCCTGGGGATCTCGGTAGCTTGGAGAACGAGAGGCAGATTTATAAAAGCGTCTTGGAAGGTGGAGACATCCCTCTCCAGGGCCTCAGTGGGCTCAAGCGCCCGGCCAGCTCAGCCTCCACTAAAGGTAACGGAGTGAAGGCCGCAGGCCCGTCCATACTGGTGTCAGGGTGTCTCGCCTGTCTGTACTCTTATCAGGGCATTGGCAGCAGTGGGACCTCCACCTGCTGGGACAAGTTTTGCCTCATTCAGATTGTTTCTAGGCCCTTGAGCCTCGTCATGTTCCCTCCCCTAGTTTCTTACCGGCCATTTTTCTTTCTGGTGTTAATAGTTTCCCTTCCTTGAAACCCAACCTTGCTCTCCCTGTAGCTTCTCTCTCTCTCTTTTTTGTTCTGATTCCCTTTTCTTAGAAATTAGCCGAGCTTTTTAGCCTTTCCTAACCCTAGCAAGGTGGCCATTTTTGCGTTGCATCTTTGCACCTGCTTTGCAGCACAGATTATTTTGCTTCTGGACATCGACTGGAAATTAAAAACACAAAACAAAACAAAACAACCTTTATGACAAATGAGCATGATACCTCTCCTTTCTTCTTCTTTTTTTTAAGCAGCTTTCAGTTTTAACCTAATGGGTCTGTTTATTTTATTCTGCATGCTTTCCAGTGGATCGTAAAGGTGGGAATGCTCACATGATTTCTTCATCTTCAGTTCCTAGCCGAACCGTTCACACTAGCAATGCGTTAGGCCCTGTGTGTAAGCACAAGAAACCCCTGTCCGCTGCTAAGGCCTGCATTTCGGAAATCCTTCCCTCCAAGTTCAAACCCAGGCTCTCTGCTCCCAGCGCTCTCTTGCAGGAACAGAAGAGTGTCCTGTTGCCATCGGAAAAGGCTCAGAGCTGCGAGAACCTTTGTACTTCGGTTTCTCTGAATGATTCCAAGAGAGGTCTCCCGCTCCAGGTCGGGGGGAGCATCGAGAACCTGCTCATGCGCTCCCGGCGGGATTACGACAGCAAGTCCAGCAGCACCATGAGCCTGCAGGAGTACGGCAGCAGCGCACGGAGGCCCTGCCCGCTTTCCAGGAAGGGCGGGACGCAGTTCACCATGCTCTACCGGGACATGCACCAGATCAACCGAGCCGGCCTCTTCCTGGGGTCCGTCTCCTCCTCAAGTGTGCGGGATCTTGCCTCCCACTTTGAAAGGAGCAGCCTGGCCTTGACCAGGGGCGAGCTGGGCCCCAGCCAGGAGGGCTCAGAGCACATCCCCAAGCACACCGTGTCCTCCCGCATCACAGCTTTTGAGCAGCTGATTCAGCGGTCCCGGTCCATGCCGTCCCTGGACCTGTCCGGCAGGCTGAGCAAGTCCCCCACGCCTGTGCTGGCCCGGAGCGGCCTGACCTCAGCCCGCTCCGCCGAGTCCCTCCTGGAGTCAACCAAGCTCCGGCCCCGGGAGATGGACAGGATGAACCCCGGGGGTGTCTATGCCTCCCGGACGTGCAGCAATATGGCGGACCCCACCCTGGGCTTCAGGGGCCTTGCGCCTTCTGAGCCTCTCTCCACGTGCTCCGACGAGCTTGACCAGTGCTCAAACGTCTCCAGTGACAGCAGAGAAGGCAGCAGTGGCAGCGTTCACGGAGACTTCCCCAAACACCGTCTCAACAAGTGCAAGGGCGCCTGCCCGGCCTCGTACACCCGCTTCACCACCATCCGGAAGCATGAGCAGCAGCAGACCTTCCGGCCGCCTGACTGGCGCCTGGACTCCAGAGGGGACAAGAGCACGCTCCTCAGGAACATCTACCTAATGAGTCCCCTCCCATTTCGGTTGAAAAAGCCCCTCCAGCGCCACCCCAGTCATCCTTCCCCTGGCGACTTCTCAGGCCCCCCAGTCGGCCGGAGACCAGACCTCCCCAGTCAGCCCCATCAGGACGATCCCCGCTGTAGGGGGAAGCCCTCGGTTCCCCAACGCCTGTCTTCCCGACACACCATGGCCAGGCTGAGCCGCGTCTCAGAGCCTGCTCAGGAGAGACCCGCAGTCCCAGAGGACTGCCCCAGGGCCTTTAATAATGGGAACTCTGTGCCGTTCTCAAACCACGGTCTGGACAGGAACAACAACCCACACAGTGAACTGGGACCATCCCTTGGAGGTGGCATTTTGTGTGTTTGCCCAGTCTCACCTGACCCTCCACTTTGCTTGCTCTGTCCCCCCTGTGTGCCTTTGGTCTTCATTTTCTGGTCCGTCCTTTGTTTTCTGTTTGTTTTGCTTGGCAATTAATCATGGCTCGTAGTGGCTGCACTTCTTTAAAAACAAAGCCCCCATGTCATTTAGACTAACCACCAAACTCTGTTTCGAAAGAAAAATTGGCCATTTAGCTCATCTGAGAAATGTATTCATTTGAACTCCTGAACCCCTTGCAGTTTGCACCAACCCTGACTCACCCCGTGGTTTTTTGAGAGGCAGCCTCTCTCAGTGGCCCTGTGTGTGTGTGTGCGTGTACAGTGTGTCCCTGTAAGATCCTGCACGCCTCTTAGTAGGGACACTTTTTGGAGAAGGTCCTCCCTTTTTGCTCTTTTGCCTTCTGAGGAGTTTTCTTTGTATTACAGTAGTTCACAAATAACTCCAAAAAGCGGGAGGCGGGTATTTGTATTATTTTCCTTCAGAATTTGATTATTGATCATTGGTCTCAACAACGATAAAAACTTGATATTTAGAATGGATGAAGGGTGAAATTTTTTCCCAGTGTGGCTTCCCACTAAATCTTTGCCTGTTTTAATTCTGCTCCATTGTTTTGAAGATTCAGAATCACCGAGACATTTTATACCAGCGGATTACTTGGAGTCCACAGAAGAATTTATTCGAAGACGCCACGATGATAAAGAGGTATGTGCCATCTCTAAAATCTCTTAACTTTTGCACAGATAAAAATATGCAGGAAGTAAACATTCAAAATACCGGTTAGAGAGGTGATGTGGCCTAACAGTTGGAAGCAAAGATTGGCATTGTAAGAAGGGACTTTTTATATGGCTTGGGCTCAGTCACTCCTCTTTGAAAGTCCACTTTTCCAAAAAGTAGGACTGGTTTCCCCAAGACACTCAGTTCCAAATGCCACGTCAAGCCAGTCCTGCTACATGGAAAGTTCAGAAAGTGGTGCCCCCCCACAACCCCCATATTGGTCTTTGTTCTTTTACCCCTTGCCCCAACCCCTGCCTTATTATTCTCTAAGGAAATCCATCCACATACTTGTATTTCTCCAATACTGCCCACCCCTCTTGGCACAGTTCATATTGGGAAGGATGCAGTAATAGAGGAAATTGAAAAATAATAATGACCATGATACATATTATGAAACAATTTGAAGAAGTTGCCTTTAACTCAGAAGAAGAAAGATACCTCAGTAAGTGTCGGTGAACCCCCACCAAACACTTCAGGATATAGACCTTGTCTTGCAGTGACTGCCACCTCTGTCCTGCAGTGGCATGACTGACAGGGTTGGGAAAGGGGTGTGTTGTCTTGGGATTTAGGAAGAGGTAGTTCTACATATCAGCTAAATAGGCAAAAGTCGCAAGCTTCTGTTGTGATAGTGTTGTTATGAGGCATGCTTTCTAGACGTCGATTCCTTGGAGAAAGGGTCCTGCAGGTTACACGAGCTCCTGTGCCCATTTTCCTGTAATGTAGCAGTTCTCAACCTGTGGGTTGCAACCCCTAAGTACTGTATTAAAGGGTCATGACATTAGGAAAGTTGAGAACCACTGTAATTCAGAGGTGGAAGAATTGCTTTGAGCCTTTGGGGCTAGGTGTTCATGTCTACGCAACTGGTTTTCCTTTCCCTATAAAATCTGAGACCCTATTTCTCTGTTGTGTTTTGTTGCATGGTTTCAGACTTTAGGTGGATTTTCCTTAAGGACTTATGGTAAGGCTGACTTGGAGGAGCACTAGACAGTAATCATTGCTGCCTGATGGTGAGACAAAAGACTAAAAAGACCATGGCTGTCCCCTTCTCCTAGCACAGTACAGGCAGTGTGCCATAAGACACTCACACATGTCTGTTGGAAGAAACGAAAGGAAGCGTTTGGTGGACAGAAGTATTTGTAATAACGAGGTGAAAAACTTGCATACAGTGGGGTGTTCGTCGGGCCCCAGAACAGATTCATTTCTAGTCTCTTTCACTGAGATTCTCACCTGTGTGGGCCTGGGCTGCTGTGGTGAAAGAATATAAGAGTCTGTCTTACTAGGATAAACCTTAGCACCCAGCATGGAAGGTTTTCTGCCAGATCTTACCTACCACATGGGGGGCATATTTTACGTAGTTGGTTTAGCAGTTGATACATTAAGACATACATTCGGAAAGTGGGCAACTTGCCTCCTGAATAACACTAGCTCAGAGATCCTTAAAACCTTTGTGTCTTCCATTGTTTTAGCTTATGTGGTTAAACTGTGGGAATGATAGATTTACTGAGGTCAGATTCAAGCACTGGTTTGGGAGCTTTGCTGCATTCCCCATCCACTTTCACTGATTTTATGTAACTTTGGCCAGAGCTCCAGGGAAATGGCATTCTAGGCCATCAGTCTATTCCTACTGCTACAGAAAAACACACTTCCCAGCTAAGGGAGTGTCAGTCCTGGCATTTTCCTATGGCAAATGCTTTATTGCTAACATTGATGATAATGGTATTTCAGAAACTGAGAACGTGTCAGTCCTGAAAGGGACATCAGTAGCCAGCTAGTCCATCCCCTGTTTTATCCAGGGAAGGACTGCCACAGGATAGTGGCTTGCCCAGGGCCACATACCAAAGTAACTTGCAGGTGCAGAGCTAGAAACCAGGGTTCTACTGTGCTTTGCAAAGCACTTTCTCATGTTTTCCTTTTCTCATTTAATCGTTAAAACAACTCACCTGAGCACTGGAAATCCTACAGCCATTTGATGAGTTGTTACTTTAGTATTTGTAGACCCTGGAGAAAAATAGAAGTATTGGGCCCACCAGCCTTTGGGGTTGGGTGTGATGGGGCATTTAATTGCCTCCTGGAAGAAGACTAATGTTTTGTTGAGCATGCTAAGAATTATCAGTTCTAATTAATGCTTTCCTACCAGGAATGTTAATCCCAAGGATGTGTATTTGGTATGGTATAAGAAAACACATCAAAATTCTGTTTTATGAAGTCATTTTAATAGGCCATGAGGACATTCGGCAAAATGCCACATTGTTGAATTATTTGAAAAAGCTTTTTAAAATAGAAATAGGCAAGTATTTCCTTAATTTAGGTTAGACTATTTCTTTGAAGCCCAATTAGCATGACTCTTAGTTTATCTTCTATATTTATAGTCTATAACCATTCCCTTGAACTTGGCTTTATTTCACCTTTAAGAAATAGCTAAGTAAGACAAGTGCAGTAAGAAAGTAATTGATGCTCTCTGCCATCACATACGGAGCCTTTGGTGCATGTACTAAGGCCACCTAAAAACTGTGCCCAGAGGAAGGATTGGCTGGTCTTGGAGAAGGGGCGCCACATTTTCTGAAATGGGTGGCTCCACTCTATCGAGTGTACTAGAATAATAGAGGAAGCACAAAAACAACCTAGTTGCCGTACACTGCCCAGAGTGAAAGCCCAGAGCAGGTGTAGTAGGCCTGGTGGGGGCGAGGAATCAGCCAGTCCTGGTCCCACCATGGGAACACGCTATGGGAACACGTCGTCACCTAAGAGAGGTAAGGACAGCACTCCCAGCCTCCTGCTGCCAGCCTATCACTCTGGGAACGCTCTGGATATACCCTCTGTGTCACCTGGCCTTTGTCGCCCCTGTATCAGGAGGTAGCAGGCTTTGGGCTGAGCCGGGGGATAGTTTGCAGGCAGTGTCCCTGTATGGAAGTCATCCTTGCCCGTGTCCCGTCGTTCCCCAGGTTTCTCCTGTGCAGTGCTATCTCCTTCCTACAGAGTGTGCCAGGGACTGCCACAGCAGGAGTGCAGGCGTTGCGCCCATAAAGCCCCTCCAGCATCTGATCCCTAAAGTTTCCTCCCTATTGACCCAGCACCTTTTTCCTTAGTGTTTTTGTTGGCAGTTCTCCAGTACCCTGGACCCGATGATTCACTGCCTATTTTATGCAATTTCATGGCAGAAACTTTTAGCGGACCAGAGACGACTTAAGCGCGAGCAAGAAGAGGCCGATATTGCAGCTCGACGCCACACGGGCGTCATTCCAACGCACCATCAGTTTATCACTAATGAGCGCTTTGGGGACCTCCTCAATATAGACGATACGGCAAAAAGGAAATCTGGGTCAGAGGTCTGTTTTGGTCACCTCAATCTGCTGCTTGACCCAAAGCAATATTTGCTTTCCCCTCAGCACTGCCCTCTGTAGGCCAAATTAGTTCTCCAAATGGCATCTGTCATCTTGGCTTCCCTTAGGCTTGCTTTGGCTCTTCTGTGGCTGGTCAGTGGACATGGTTTCCACCATGTCCTGTGCTCTTTATGTCCAAGCATGTCTGGCTGTGGGACCGGGGTCTGCTGATGCACACCCTTATGCATGCCTTAGAGCATTGGCTGCCTTCATGAGTCCAGTCCCCTGCGTCCTGCATTTTATCATGATACTGTGTTGCCTGTGCATTCTGCTTAGAAACCTCATACCTTAGTCCATATGCATCTTAGCTGTGGTGTGGACAGTGACAAGATTATTCCTTGAAGAGATGGTTTAGTGAAACTTCTGTTACAGAAGTTAGCTAGCAATGCATTATGTACACCATTTACACTGACCCCCAAATTTAGTGACATTAATTTGAAACAATCAGAGACCACAGAATACTGCTGCTCAGCATTATACCATGAATGAATTGACTAATGTGTTCAGTAGTGCTGAAGCCTCACTAGAATTCTGAAACCCAAAGAGCTGTGAGGTTAGGATAACCCTGTGGAGGGTGCGAGAGTGCTCTGAGAGACATTTCGTTTGGTCCCTTAATTTTGACATCTCTCAGCTGAGATTATGAAACTTAATGTTATAAAACAAATGAAGAAGCACAAACCTTTGAAGTAATTTTGTTCAGGCCTTGGCTTCCTGCACAAAGGCCAACATGTTGAAATCCTTTTGCCGGCCAAAGGCTGCATCTTGTGTCAGAGTTGGTTTTGCCACGTGACCCTTCAGTAGCCCTGCTGAAGGTGAGCTCCTTTTGGGGAAGTGTGTATGTCTGCAGCTTAGGGGGTATGGCAATGAAGGACAAAGTATGTATGGGTTTATAATTTCTCTGTATAACAGTAGATTCATATTTATTTTTCTGTTGTTTGAGTGACAGAGGCAACACTGGCTAGTCATTGGTTTTTTTGTTTTTGTTTTTGTTTTGTTTTGTTTTAAGAAATAGAAGGTGTCTGGGAAGAAGAGAGAGAGAAAAGAAGGAACCAGATTAAAGAGGAACCTAGAGAGGGGACGGAGGCTCTAAATGATGGAGAAAAAGAAAATGTCATCAGAAAGAGGCAGAAATTCACAAGTGTTAGTTGCAAGGGAAGATGCTCCCCAGCTCTCAGCCTACCTGCTCCTTCTCAAAACTGCCTTGTTCTGAGGGCTCCAACGATGGTTGGCCCTCACTCACAGGCCTACCTGTTTACAGTGAATCTGGGAACATGCACAGGCACCCTAGGGCTGCGTGCTCACACTGTCTAGAGCAGTGATTCTCAAACTTGAGTGCATTAGAATCCCCTAGGGCAGGGGTGTTCAATCCAAATTGTGGCTTTCCCTGGGCCACATTGGAAGAAGAGGAATTGTCTTGGGCTACATATAAAATACACTAACACTAACATTAACTGATTAGCTAAAAAGGAAAAAGGTCCCCCCACCCCCTAAAAAATCTCATAATGTTTTAACCCTACCAGACCTGAGGCCCTGAACCTAACTGTCCCCTCTACCTGGGCTCCTGAGCATGGAAGAGAAAAAAGCCAACATGATATAGAAAAATGTTAGTTCATGCAAACAGGTGGTTAGACTAAGATGGAACTTGGAGTCATTGTTTTCACGTAGTAGGCCAAGTACCAAAAATTAGGTACAGCGGGCTGGTAGGGTTAAGAAAGTTTACGAATTTGTGTTGGGGCGCATTCAAAGCTGTCCTGGGCAGCAAGTGGCCCATGAGGCATAGGTTGAACAAGCTTGCCCTGGGGCCTTGTTAAAATGCAGATTGCTGGGCTCCATCCACAGAGTTTCTGATTCTGGGGTGGGGCCTGAAAATGTGCATTTCTAACCAGTTCCCAGGTGATGTTGATGATACTAGTTTAAGCACCACACTGAAAATCATTGCCCTAATGCTGACGGATGAACAGGAGAGAAAAGACACCAAAAAGTCCTAGGTACATCGGGTTATGTAGACACACTTCAGTACCATTTAGTAGACTCTGGGTGACACTAGTTCTTGCAAGACCCTGTGGGAAACAAGACTCAAACTGCGCCCTTGGGAAGCTGGTGGTCAGTGGAAGAGAAACCCAGGAAACAGTTATCTCTGAGTTATCTCTGTTGTAGGAAGAGTTATCTCTGTTGTAGTACGTAATACAATGCTGTGGGAGCCAGACGACTGTTGGAGTCAGCCTCAGGGAGATAGAGGAAGATAAACAAGGAGACATGCTTTGTATAAACAGTGGTGACTCAGCAATATGTCTTAAGAGATCGGTGGCATCATTGTTTCTCAACTTTGAGTAATATCTGTCTGGATTCCCTTTAACAACAACAAAAAAATTCACCAACCCCCAGTATTGACCTAAGCCAATTTACAAATTAAATAGTAAACTACACACCTATACAAGTTGATTAATTTAATTGATAGGTTTTATCAATTTTTGCCTAACCTTTATTGCCACTCAAAGTGTGAATATGGTGCTGTTTTGGTATAAATTTTTTTGACGTTCACACACCTCTATAGCCAGCCATCATGGGGTGACCACTACCTTTATTGGAATCGCCATGAAACGTTTGTCCTCACACTTTTGGTCATTTGGCCTTCTCTTGTGAACTTGCCATCTATCATTAACCCCACATCTGTTCTTTTACGATTTACCTACAGCTCCGAAATTATGCTCTTTGGTCACAGACACAAATGCAGGCATTGAAATTGTGTGGCATTGGTTATAAGGCAGTCATTTGAATTCTAACATGTATGTATATAGATAAATGGAAGCATCAACATGAAAATGCAGAAATAAAATATTCCTATGGAGAATTCATGGCCCTTAAAAAGAGAAGACCCCAGCTTGAGGATCTGATCGTATCACGGAGGGATTATGATCTGAAACTAAGCCTGATGAAGTTTCTCAGTCCCACTTTTTTTCTCACCTAGAGTCTCCCTTTTTCCCCTTTGACTTTGGTCATTTCCTCTGATATTGAAGAGAAAGTGTATAATTGAATTTTCATCACATTGTTTCTTTAGATCAGGAAGTTGTAGCAGTTGAGGTTGGATCTACATATGGCCGGGGTCAGAATACTGTTGACAGCTCTAAACAGATTGCCCATGTGATTTCTCTCCCCTACCTTTCTTTAAAAAAAAAAAAAAGAAAGAAAAGAAAAATTAGTTAAAATGACTACTTTTAACGGTGGGGATGAAAGGTGTGCAAATAAATGTGGTGGTAAAGGTGAGCTTTTGCTTTTTTGCTGCAATTGGAGACGAAGACATTCCAGACAAAGAAGGGGGCTTAGGCAGGGTGTAGCAAATAGACTTGCCTGACTGGAAGGGGAGGAGTGTACAGAGACAAAGGCAGTCAGGTATGAGTGGGGAAAAAAATACCCAACGTCAGGAATTGAGATTTGATCTGCGGGGCAGTTGAGAACCTCAGCCAGCTTCAAACCAAGGAAGTGATGGAGTGTTTGAGGAATGTTATTTGTGCTCCTGAGTGACAGTAGATTAGAGTGAAGAGAAACCAAGTCAAAGGGAGCTTTGTGCCCATAGGCACTAGAGGTCAGACATGAGAGGAGTTGTGGAGGGACAGATGGAGGGAGAGGGAGCATTGGCGTGACTTAAAGACAGGCTTGATGAGGAAGGGGAAACGGGCTGAGGGTGACTTCCAGGCCTGGGGTTCTGGAAGGAGAGGACTCCTACCCAACAGGATTGGAAGACTTGGAGAAAGGATGAGCTCAGGGCTCCCTTTACCTGACTTTTTGGATGGCCTCACAGACTGTGAGAAATGTACGTAGTTGAAGATGACATGAGAGGTGAATCAGGGTCTCATCTACTTGCAGAGGGTGATTTAAGTCAGGCAAATAGGAAATGTAAGAATAAGACAGTGATAATTCCTAAACAGTAAGTTTGCTTTGTTTTGTTTTGGTTTTGTTTTGTTTTGGTTTGGTTTGGTTTTTAATAGCCATGGTCAGCCTTAGGGAACTAGCACCTCAGCTTTGGGACTTTTCAAACCATCTCTTTCCCAAATCTGTCCCTCCTTAGGGAGATTCTCGTGCATGACACAGTTGACCAAACATCCATCTAATGGTCTGCTAAGGTCAGGCAAGTGGAATTTTGCCCATATTTGTACACCAGAATAAACTGGTTAGGTTGAATTTTTCTGCTTTGCTTTCTAGAAACTTGTGAAAATGTGTCCTTTCCATTGTATATGAATCATGATTTTAACTTGACATTGTTTCTTGTGTGTAGATGAGACCTGCTAGAGCCAAATTTGACTTCAAAGCTCAGACACTAAAGTAAGTGCCACTAGTCATTTGTTATTTTAATTATCTCTTTGAAACACAGAAGCTCATTGATGAGTTAGATAAATAACAAAGATAAAAACAACAATGGTTTATGGAGTTTACTATGTGCCAAGCACTTTTCAAAATGCTTTACACTATATTATGGTACTACATAGGTTACACTGTAATCCTGTGACATCAGTACTACTGTTACCACTTTATACAAACAGGGAAACCAAAGGACTGCAAGGTTAAAGAACTTGCCCAAGCTGATCAGTGATGGAGTCAGGATTCAAACCTAGGCAGCCTGGTGCCCAAGCCAGGGCCCTTTCCACCGTGCCACCCTGCCTCCTCCTATATGGGGACTCAGTGTGCTTATTTAAGTGGTGGCTCAATCTGACCCACCCTTTCTGTGGAAGGAACCAGAACCAGTCTCTAGGAAGATAATTTTACTGATTTTGCTACAATATCCCAAGAGATTGAAGGCTGGTAGGAACCTACAGGAGATAAACATTTCTCTAAATAGGGTCCTCAGAATGCTAGCTCTGTAAAATATTTCCCAAGAAGAGTGTTGCTTGATAGAAATGAGTCTGGGGACCACTGCACACTATGTCTGTATCTCCCCACCCCTGCCTTGAAGAGATGCTTTGCTATTGGCATTTTAGTGCCTCTAGAAGTCTTTCCGTGAAGAAACCTGATGAGCTTATTTAACCCAGTGTTACCTAAACTTAGATGACCAGGAAACCTTTATACTTTCCATGGAATGAAATTTGGGAAGTTCTACCAAAGACTGGGTTCTAAAAGGTACCCGCTCACTTTATATCTAATTATGGGTTAAAATGGATCATGAGTTGTCGTTGGCAGCAATGACCAGCAGCCATCACTGTCCTGCTGATGGGAGGCCCCGCTGCTCATGGTGAGAGAGGGACAGCTCCCCATTTTCAGACAGTGGGAACCACTGTGTGGAGACTGCTAGGCCATGATCTCCTCTAGCACTGAGCCACAGATCTGGTGCACTGTGTATGTTTGTAGATCCAGAGGTGGTGGCATCATGTGCCAGAAAGATTCTGAACTTCAAAAGTCCTGACTGTGCCACTTACTATTTCTGTGACTATGGGCAAGTCACCAACCTCTCCTGCCTCAAATTTCCTGTAAAATGGGCATAAGAATGCCTTTCTTACAGGGCAGCTGAGGTAATATAGTTATAAGACATTGTGCAGGGAGTTCCCTGGTGGTGTAGTGGCTTAAGGCTTCCGCGCTGTCAATGCTGAGGCCTGGGTTCGATTCCCAGCTAGGGAACTACCCCCATTAAAAACAAAACAAAACATTGTACATAATGTAGCAAAAGTCAGTAGCACCCCACCCCCGCCACCATTTTTTTAACCAGAGAGAGGATAACAAAGATACAGAAAGTAATTTTTGCTTTTACCTTCTTTTTTCTTTGAATTGAGAAAAGTCCATGTAATACTCATTGAAGGATAGTGTGTTAATAATATTACATTTACTTTCATAAAGGTGTCCTAACCTAATTTTTGCTTTAGCGCAGCCCTGTCAAATAGAACAAATGAGAAAGCTGCAGTAGACAGAACTTGTCACCATTTACTAGCATTGTCAGTGCAGGAGGGGGTCCTTTGTCCTGACACGCTGCTTTTGTCATACCACGCTTTAAACAGTCAGTAAAACTTTTTAAAAAGAGTAAATGGCAGATCCACAGACTTGGGACTTTTAAACGTCTTCAGGCACTGGGCTCTATTTGTCCCCATAGCATATTACTTAAAAAGTATTCTGTGGGAACATTCAGTTCAACAAAGTTCAGCAGGTTTCTTTCCCACTGGGCTTCTCAAGCCTCTACTGTGCTAATGTACGTGGTAACACTCCAGAAAAGATTTAAAAATATATATCATGTTATGGTTTCTGAAACTTCGTTACCGTCAGACCTTGTCATGTGGGAGTGTGGGCCACAGAACAGGAGGGATGGCAGCCCCAAGCACTCCGTGTGTATTTCCCTGGGCCATGACCGCAGACCTGTCACTCTCACGTGAGCTGTTCTCGCCCTGTCTTAACAGTGGGGCCATTCGGGCTCCTATCTGCCTGCATGGCTGCGAGCCACTTAGGGGGCAGGGCTGGAGCTGCACACCTGCAGCAGGGGTGGATGTGCTGAGGGTCTTGCTTATCCGTGTGTTTATGGTTGCGGGTAAAAGAGATGGAGGAATTTAAAACACCCCCCAGGTGGACTTTGGCAAAACATTGACCAAAGACATTTCTTACAGGGACAAATGTCCTGGACCCCTTTCTCAGACCGCTTTAGGGTGAGAATCATTTCTACCAATGTGAGACCCACAAAGGCTGCCTTGTTCTTTCACTCAGCACAGTACTGACTTTGTGTAACGTTTTCCAGATGTGCCCCCATTGTTAGCCAGCATCTCTCACGGACCGCGGGCCTTCCTGGCCCGCAGCAAGGCGGGCACACCCCCTGCAGATTAGTCAGAGTCCTTTCTTTCCGGGCTGTTGTTTTGATGCAAATGGAAAGGTCTAGGTCACTTTTCTTTTATTCAAGAAAGTTTCAAGTTACAATTTTTGTTCCCCCATAAGTTCTCATTTTGTTTATAAGTTATCTTTTTGTCTCCTTTTTTTTTTTTCAAAAGGTGTCCTGATTAGAGGTTAACATCATCGTTATTGAGGCAAAGGAATGGATATGGAAAAATTGAAAAAAGGCATAAAGAGCACTTTTCTTTCGGATCCCTCAGTGTTGAACAGGAAGCAAATTAACATTTACTCAATGTTAACAATATGACAGACAGCGTGCTGGGTGTTTTATTTGTAGTTTGTTGCTGAATTCTCCCACCAACTCTGAGTTAGCTCCTATTTTGAGCAAATATCTCAGAGATATTACGTATTTTGCCCAAGGTTCTAGAGTTAGTAAGTGGTATAACTAGGTTTGAACCCAGATCTGCCTGATTCCAGATAGATGGATGGGTGGTGAAATGTGTGGTTGGTGGATGGCTAAGTGCATGGATTGATAGAAGATGTAATATATGAAAAATTATTTGAAGGTGATTGAAAGCAATGAAGGCATGCCTTGCCAGGGCAGAGAAGAGGGTGGTGAAGACAGTGAAAGTATCTAGAAGGAAATGTTTTTCATCATTTAGTGAGCATCAGTTAAGACTGTGAGTGCATTGCTATGTGTTACATAATATTCTGAGCATAAGACGACATTAGCAAAATATACACAGAGAAAAACCACAACAGACGCATAAGGCCTCTGAGCACTTTTGGGAGCTAGTACAAAAGTTAACATCCATCTCGCAAAAGACTGGGAACATGCCAAGCGTGATGTAATTTCCTGCATAACAGGATTCTCACTTCCAAATATGGAGTCCCCTCTTGTGTAATTTGCTCCCTCTGACCTCATTCGAAGTCTCCTTTTACTAAAAAACTGTGTGTCTCAATCTCACACATATTGAAACATCCGCTAAACTGTACGACTCTCTGTTGACAGGGAGCTTCCTCTGCAAAAGGGAGACATCGTTTACATTTATAGGCAGATCGATCAGAACTGGTATGAAGGCGAGCACCACGGCAGGGTGGGCATCTTCCCACGCACCTACATCGAGGTACCGCAGCCCCTTTCCTGTGGAAAAGCCCGGCTGTGCCCAAAGCACCGTTTATTTACCGTGCACTTGTGTGTGTTTCCTCCTCTCCTTTCACGCCTCCGCTTTCGTCTCTTTCCTTTTCTCTTTCACCTCGTTTCCTTTCTCAGCTGCTTCCTCCTGCGGAGAAGGCTCAGCCCAAAAAGTTGACACCACTGCAGGTTTTGGAATATGGAGAAGCTGTTGCTAAGTTCAACTTTAATGGGGATACGCAAGTCGAAATGTCCTTCAGGAAGGTAAGGTGCCCTCTCGTCCAGTGCTTCGGGGCCTGTTGGAGGGCGCTGTGCCCATGCAGTGGCGTGCCAGTGTGGCCGTGGTGATGGTACACCTTAGAGATGTGTCCAGTCAAGGATGGCATTATGCACAATTGGAGAATTTTTCTGAGGCATTTTAAAATCAAACCCTAGGATAGTGTCAGGGTTCAACCACATTGATTTCCCTGGTTGAAGGCAGCATTTCTGGAATCTTAGACATCTTTTATAAACTGTATTCAACATTTATTGAGCACTTAATTATGTCATAAGCACAGTGTAGATGACTAGGTTTTACACATAATGGAGAAAAGCAAGTCCTCTGACACCTGCACAAGTTTGAAAAACTTTGAAGCCAGAAGTCACGAGTTCGCAGCTGTCTGGCTTTTGGGGAATTGAGTCATTTTTCCCAGCCAATATAAAATGAAGCTAAGTGGCCCTCAGAGAGCTGTTGTAAAAGGATTAAATTACCATGTTAAATTAAATTACAAATTAAAAACAATATATGTGAAATCCCCAGCGTGACACCTCGCATCTAGGTGATGCTCAGTAAACAGGGGACACCAGTGTTATCATTATTACTACCTTCGAGGAGCTTGCTGTGCTTATTTTGAACACATGTCAGCAGTTCAGAAAGACACTGTTCTTCCCAGGAATTCAGACACTCTCTTGACGTGTCAAAATTCTCTGGCTTGCCAAAGTTGTTATAGTTAGTAATTTTATTGGGGATGGAGAGAAGTGAGCACATGCCCTAGATAAAGAAGAGCCCCTTTATAGAAAAGAGAGTCCCTGGAGGCAACCCCATTACCTAACAGCACGAGACCACTGATTAAATCCTCACATGTATGTGCAGCACTATGGCCCGCAGGGGTCCAGTGAGCTGTGCCACACTGTTAAAAATGCCGAATTATATTTCTTGATAAGAAAGCTGCATAAAAAAAAAAGAGACCCAGCCCACATAAAAAAAAAAAAAAAAAAAAAAAAAAAAAAAAAAAGGAAAGAAAGTAGGAGTTCCCTGGTGGTGTAGTGGCTTAAGGCTTCGGTGCTGGCGCTGTCAGCACTGCGGCCTGGGTTCGATACCCACATACAAAAAAAAAAAAAAAAAGAAAGAAAGAAAGAAAAGAAAGCTGGCTCACTATGTGATTAAGTATAGAAAAGCAAGTTTGAAAAGGGAACTATAGTACATATTCAGCTTTCATGGGAAAATACCTACAATTCTAATTCACATGTACAGGATTCAATCTGGGAAGTAAAGTACATATATCAAAGTATTAACTGTAGGTACTACCCCCAGTGATAATAGTATGGGTAAAGATTATGTTCTGCTTTATGTTTACTTGTGTTTTAATTTTTCTATAATGATACCGGAAAAAATAAAGTTAAAAAAAGAAGCAAATAGAGAATCCCCCGAGAGAAGAAGATTGGATATCTGTTCTGCATTAAATGAGTCAAAAATACTACCTTTACCTGCTAGCTCGGGAGGATGAATCTGACCTTCTCTTTTACTGAAATATTTAAAGACCAAGCTTAACCCCCAGCATCCAGGTAGCTTTATGGCTGCTAGCTTCTCTACCCCAGTGATAAACATTCATCCAGGTCCAGCAGGGGAGGTTTCTCTGAGCAAAGAATGTAATAAATGATGCAAGGTAGCAGAGGGCCAGGCAGAGGCCTCAGGCGTGCTGCCGCTCGGTGGGACAAGGACCCTGGCCTTGCTGTGTCTTGCAGGGTGAGAGGATCACGCTGCTTCGACAGGTGGACGAGAACTGGTACGAAGGGAGGATCCCAGGGACTTCGCGGCAAGGCATCTTCCCCATCACCTACGTGGACGTGATCAAAAGGCCGCTGGTGAGAACCCCGGTGGATCACATCGACCTGCCTTTCTCCTCCTCCCCAAGTCGTAGTGCCACCACGAGCCCACAGGTACCTCAGCTTCTCCTCACTGGTTTTCCTACTCAGTGTGACAGACCCACAGAGCTGATGGCACTCAGCCCCTCGGGGACGGTTCTGCATCTCTGTGATAAGAACCACCCTCAGCAATGCAGAGTCAGCACCCCAGGGTCTGTTTTCGTGCATACAAATGGCATTTTTTACACACTTGGTTGAGAAATATTATCTCAGGGGGAAAAGAAGAGCTTAAGGTGATTGCCCTGGGAATGACATGACTCGGGAAAGAGAAAGGAGAACCTCTATCCGTTGGTTCAGAACTCTGTACTGGGAGCATCCCATCCTGGGCAAAAAGCTGGTGGTCTGGGTACCACCACTGTCCCATAGGTACCGTGCCCAGTATCGTTCTCTTAGTCATCTTGTTGGTCAGGGTTGGCCTGCAGAAGGTAAAAGCTTAGTGTTCTTTGCAAGCAGAAACCAGGTTGGAAAAGGGATGTACAGCATCTGTGTTTACAGTGGGCTAAAAGGAAGTAAGTGGATAATGTTTGCCTTCCTGAACATTAATTATGAGCAAGCTTGTTTTCATATTTAAATTATTCCAGCTCCATCCCTGCTTTCCCAAAGTGAACAAAAAAAATTATGACCTTGCACCCGGGAGAGGTGTTGTGGGGTGACTTCCAGTAAAAGAGACAACGCACTGCCGTTGTAGGGGGCTGGGCAGAGGAGGGAGAGCAGGACCAGGGACCCAGGATTTCTCTCCTCCTCTAGCCATTTCCTCCTCCTCTAGCTGCCCATCGCTGACCCCGGGGTATTGGTTCTTGGCAGAAAGCATGAGACAGGCTGACCCAGGCTTCGAGCTCAGCAAGATTCTTATCCTGTCATCTTAGGGCAGTGGTTCTCAGCCTTCCTAATGCCGCGACCCTTTAATACAGGTCCTCATGTTATGGTGACCCCCATAAAGTTATTTTTGTTGCTACTTCATAACTGTCATTTTGCTACTGTTATGATTTGATACGTGTTTTCCGATGGTCTTAGGCGACCCCTGTGAAAGGGTCCCCCAAAGGGGTCGCGACCCACAGGTTGAGAACCGCTGTCTTAGGGGAAGAGGGTGTGAGACCGGCACAGGGCATTCTGCTTTGTAATAATGCAGGGAACACAACTAGGTTTGTTTTTTGTTTTACCTGAATAGAGCCAATGTGACTGTAAGACAAATGACTACATTGCTCACACTCCTCTCTGGAAGGCTGTTTGCTGAGCTCCCCTAGAGAGAATAAAAGCCCAAGGAAAGGCTGTGGCAGTGGCAGGCCACCGTTTCTCCCTCGTGGTTCTGGGTCAGGGCTTTGGTTGCAGAGGCGGTTGGGTGGGGCGGGGGGCCTCCAGTGTGTCCCTTTGAAAGTCTGATTCTACAAACCAGGCTGGCACCTGCGTAGCTGCCCTGATGGGACCCTCTCTACCATCTCCACACCACTGGCTTCTCCCGTCCTCCCACTGCCTGCACACACTCATGCATACACACGTGCACACACCCACACCCCAGTTTCTCTCCAAACCTAACCATACGATTTCCTCTCAGACATCAGAGCAGCCCACTCGTCGCATCCATTCCATTCCTTTCTGTATATCCTTCGTGATTATTTTACTCCTTTCTTCTTTAAGCTGACCCTTGTACCTTTTGCTTCTTTCTTTTGTTTTCCTCTCTCTCCTTTTCTTTTTAAGTTTCCCAGTCACAGCAAGCACATCATGCCAGCCCCCTCATCTCTGCCTCACCCCCACCGAGCCCTGACCCCTGAGATGCGCGCTGTCACCTCTGAGTGGATCTCACTGACTGTAGGGGTCCCAGGCAGGCATTCTCTGGCCCTGACCCCACCTCTGCCTCCTCTGCCAGAGGCTTCCGTCTATAACACTGACTACCTTGCCTGGTTGGCAAGGCCCAGTCCCTCCCTGCCCCTCAGGCTCCCCCATTCGAGTTGGTCCACCCCACGCTCAGTGGTTTCCCCGCTGGCCCTGCCTGCCCCCCACAAAGCCTACTCCCTGGCACCTGGAGCCCAGGCTTCCCTTCACATCAATGGAGACAGTGGTTTCCACCTGCCACCTTCAGGCATTCACCAGGACAGCTTCTCCCAGCCGCAGCTTGTGAGCTCCGATAGGGTCATCTCGGAGCTTAGTGACGCCTTTAGCAACCAGGGTAAGTGGCAGCCATGGCGAGAAGAAGGCGGACAGTATGAGAGGAGAGCAGAGAGCGAGGCAGGTGAGAGATACCCTGGTGGACCCAAGATCTCTAAGAAGAGCTGCTTGAAACCTTCAGACGTGGTCAGGTGCCTGAGCACTGAACAGAGACTCTCAGATCTCCACACCCCAGAGGAGAGCCGGCCCAGCAAGCCCCTGGGTAGCCCTTTTCCGGGAAGGGAGACTGAGCAGACAGAGCTGCATAGAGGTGTCGAGCAGGCCCAGAGGAAGGCTGCTCGGAGTGGTGTGAGCCAGGTAGGCCTGCAGCATGACGTGTGTGCCTTGGTGTCTGCATTGGCAGGGTGGGCCAGGTGTCTCACCCATGGTTCATCCACTGAGACTGCATGGATGCTGGTGAGACCCACTGCTTGCCTTGGGAGCAAAAATATCACCCAGGAGGGAACGGAGGGGTCATTGATTAAGGTGTCATGGCCGGGGACAGTTGGAGGCAAAAGACAGGCTCTATTCTGGCCTCAAGAGGTGATTCAAAATTTACCCCCACTTTGGGTACCACCTGGCCTGGTGCAAAGGCCCCAGAGAAGGAAGCCTTCCTCGTGCCCCATTCGTGCTTTGGAGATCATCTCGGTTTGCTCGGACTAATAGGGCTGAGAACACCAGGCTTTGGTTTGCTCAGCGTGGTTCTGTCTTGTGCGAGACACACCTTGTTTCCATAACCCATGGTGCTCTGCCAGTGCTTAGCTCTGTCAGGTCTTTGTCCTGTCTCATGTTTGTGTGGGTGTGTGGCGCCTTTGTTCACTGATGAACAAATGCATTTTAGTTCTGGGAGGAGCATGCAGGCCCTGCGCCGGGGCCCTCAGAGATACGGTGTCCTTGAATGGGCACGGCAGGTTGTCAGGTGACTGTCCCATCTTCTCACTGGGTCAGCTGTAGAGATTTCAGGGTTTGGACCAAGGTGGCCCTAGCGTGTTTTGAGAGTAAAAAATTTGGGGAAGGGAGGAGATGAACTTGGCAATTAGATCATAATTCCCATTTCGCTATACTGTTTAATACTCCAGAAGTCAAAGACTCTGGGCCGCTTCTTCGTAGGGGCCGGTTTACATGCCTGCTCACCTCCTCCTGCCTAGTGACTTGGGAGCTACGTTCCCTCTCTGAGCCTCGGTTTCCTCATCTATAAAATGGGAATAATAACACCTCCCTCATAGAGTGGCTGAGGGAATTCCACAAAGTGATGTGTGGGCAGTGCTAAGCACAGGGGCTGGGAATGGAATAGGGTCAGCACTTTGTAAATGGGAGCAGTCCGTGTTGGATGATCTTGAGCTGCTTCTGGAACTGAGAACGTTCTAAAATGTCTTTAGAACCAGATGGGATTCTTAAAGATCTCTCTCCAAACCATTTGTTGCCTACTATGTGCAGTGCCCACAGTAGACTAACTATGCATGACCTCAGACCTACGATCCCAGTTTCCCTTTAAAAGTTTCATTTGTTCACACAGCAAATGTTTATTCAAGACCTGTAGTGACCAGCCTCTGGGCAGGGTACAGGGGTCATCATACCCCCGCCCTCGAGGAGCCTGTGTTCCAGTGAGCCTGGCAGACACAGCGGTGTCAGGGCTGCAGTAATAGAGGTGTGCTGGCAGCCTACCTGCACACGGAGGCTGAGACCTAGAGGAGGCCAGACCTCCGGCTCCGGCCTGACGGTTGGGAGTGGGGACTGGTTGGGAGCGGGACCGTTTGTTGCGGGGGAAGAACCATGAGACAGTAACTAATCAGGCCCAGCCATGGTGGTTTTCTCGTGTGCAAAGGAGGCGTGAAAGCGGTCCCTCCCCCTCGGGGGCTTGTCAGGGTTAAATAAGGAGGTGGGGCCCCTGGCACGTGGAAAGGCTCCATAAAGCGAATTGTTGTTCTGGCTCCAAATTTGGGGCTGAGGGAAATGGCAACACCTGGGGAAGGCTTAGCCTGCCCGCACCCCACCGGACCCCCGACAGGTGCCCTGGAATGTATGTTCCCTGAGGAAGAGAAGGGTGTGTCCGGTTAAGGAAAGAGCCTCTCACTGGGCGGGGTGGTAAGTGGCTAGCTGGAAGGCATTCCGTGTCTCTGACACAGGAACAGTTCTGTAAACATTCTGGGTCAGTCCCGGGTGCCCCCCGTTACTGTCAGCAGTGAGTCATGGCGCCCCGGCTCCAGGACCCCCTGTGTGCAGGAAGTGTGTGTGGCGTGGAGGCCCCAGGTGAGGTGAGGGGTCCTCACTTCCCGCTTCCGAATGGAGGGGAGGTGGGGCAGGGCTGGTCACGTGGAAAGCCGGGCTTGTCAAGCATTGCTTTTCCCTTCTTGCTGGGTTTCCAGACCCCGAGCATATCACTTCTGTCCCCACCTCTCTCCTGCTTTCCCAGCACAGGCCCCTTACCCATGAGAGCACCCAGGCTGCGGCCCAGGCCTTGCCCCCTGTTGAGAGCTAGAGGGTTGTGCGAAAGGGGCTCTGGTACACACACCTCCCGCCGACCTGCTCCCTTCCCCGTCCCGTGACGGGGCGCAGGCGCTAGCAACGCGGGAAGTGGGGTCTTTCAGAACAAACTTCCTGCCTCTTGAGGCCCTCTTAGGGTGGCAGAACTAAAGATGGAAAGGACTTAAGTGACAACTGCTCTTTGGGGGGTCGTGAGGATGGTGTGACCTCAGGCTGTGTCACTTATTTAGGTATATGCATTCCAGACCAGTTTGTGTTATCAGGAAAGCTGCTGACCACTATTCTCCTTGCTGGGGAGCCAAATGAAACGTTCAATTTTATCATAGTTGCTGAGGACCTAGGTTGAGTATCTGGCCAGTAAATAGGGAATTTTACCCAAGAGTCTTAAAATAATGGACATTACCAAATGCTACAGTCACTTACTCTTTCCTTCAAGCTTCTAGGATGTTCCGGGCACTGTGCTAAGTGCTGTAAGAGATAGATAGGGGTGAACATCACCAGGAGCTTCCTGTTGCCCTTGAGAAGGTCTGTCCTCCTTCAAGGGCTCAGAGGCACTCTGTGATCTGGCCGTTCCGACAGCAGGCAGCCTCATCTCCCAAAGCCTCCCATCCTTGTTTGCCTGGATAACCCCCTCTTGGCCTTCACCTTTCCACTTGGATCAAGTTTGCCTAACCGGTGGACCACAGGCCACCTGCAACCCAGGCAGGTTTGAATGCGGCCCAATACAAATTTGTAAACTTTTTCAAAACATTACAAAAAATTATGCATGGACCATTTTTGAGCTCACCAGCTATCATTGGTGTTACTGGATTTTCTGTGTGGCCCAAGACATTTCTTCTTCCAATGTGGCCCTTTGTAAGCCAGAAGGTTGGACACCCCTGACTTAGATGTTACTTCTTCCCGAAAGCTTTTCCTGACATGCCCCTCACCCCTACAAGACTGAAACAAGTGCTCCGACTTTGTGCTTCCATGGCCCCCTATGGGAGCACCTGTCCTCTCTGTGGTCTTGTGTGTCACAATTAGAGTATTAGTGCCCTAAGGTCAGAGACCATGACACCTAAAAATATGTGGAAGGCGTTCAATAAATATTTCTGAGTGGAAAAAAAAAAAAAGATTAAAGAAATGACTGACCCTAGCTGAAGGAGCGTGTGATCTCTGATAGGGAAATGGAGAATTTCCCTGGTGCTCACAGATCATCACACAGACAGAGAAGGAGCCTCACGGACAGCTCACTCTGAAAGTTCAAGATGGGGAGAAACAATAAGCAACAGGGTAGGGAAGATGGCTGTGTGGAGAGACTGCATGAGACAAGTGGTATTTGCTCTAGGGCTTGAAGAACAGGGAGTTTTGTGATAGGCGAATATCAGGAGGGTGGCATTCAAGGCAAGCAGATATCCCAGCCACAGCCCAGAGGTGGGAATGTGAAAGTGGGGTGCAGGAAATGGTGAGGTCCTGGTTGGGGTGAGCCTAATAGTGTCTGCGTGTAGATAGAGTGGGTGTTTGGGGAGGGGCTGGAGCAGGGCACAGCGGGGCTCATTGGGCCCTTGGCGGAAACTATTCATCAGCACCCGCCTCACAGCCACGTGACCTTTGTGACCTTCATGACTCCGGTGTGAAACTTCACTGTTAGGTGCTAAGTCCCTGTATGGCTGCTTTCCCTCCCCATCCCCCAAGTCACCCGTCCAGCCCACCCCCTGCCCCTAACCCTCTGCAGATGTGCAGACACTTCCTCGTGAAAGGACTGAAGTTTTAGGCCTTTGTAGCATCCAGACTGATAGCACACTGAGTCTGTCACTGGTGGTTTTAGTTGTGTGTTCCCTGAGTCAAGTGAGGGGGTTTCTGAGGGAACTCCGGGTGAGTGGGAGGAGCACCTCACTGGCAGCGGGGTCCCCAGAGCCCCCTGCAGCTCTGCCCTTAGCCTGCTGTGTGTCTTTGGATGAGTCACTTCCCTTCTCTGGCAGCTTCCCAGTCTGTAAACAAAAGATTCCGATAAGAAAACTGAACTTCTTTCTCGCTTTAACATGCTTCATTAGCTAAATGGCAATACCTGCTGTGAGTTTCAGTTGAAAAGAGAAAGAACAAATACAGCGTTTTAAGTAGGGGGTTTGTTATAGACCTGCGGACCTTCTCAATTAGAAAACTGAAAGTTTTTCCTTTTATTATTTGAGGGACAGCTTAACTAACTCAACAGAAATATTGTACAAAAATGCCCAAGAGTTCAGAGCTATCAGCCAAGTTCTTGGACTTTGTTGGGCATAATTTTGGTCAAGCAGTTTGAGACCAATCAAACAAGAAAGTAAAGGGGACAGTCACCTTGGAAATCTTTACTATTAGCGTCATCAAATATTTCCTGAGCTTCCCCAAGACAGAAGCGCCGTTTACTGACTGGCATCCAGCCTTAGTTTTCGAGTCCCTGTGGTTGGCGAGAGAGCCTCACAGAATTTCTGAACCAAAAAGAATCTTTAAAGATCATCTATCCCAGTGACTCGTAACTCTTCTGGATCATGAAACTTTTGAGGTCAGCCAAGGACTCTAGGCCACACACACAATGTTGCATCAGCTGTCAGGAGAGTCAGAGCTGAGTCCATCTGAGAGCTCCATGGACCCCTGGGTTAAGAGTCCCCAGTCTGTTTTATTTTTATGATGAGATGAGAAGGCTGAGACCTGAGGAAAGGGGCAGAACTTTTGTGATGTCAGTTTGGTTTCTAAAGGGAAGGAAGCCACACAAACAATAAAATCAGAGAGCATGAAGTTTAAAATAAAAGTACTCAGGAGAGCTGTGTGTCCTCAAAACATCTGTCTGAGAAATACGAGCACAACCCACAGCCTAGAGAAAGGAGGGGAAGGAAAGCTAGTCTACTGATGACACATAGATGTACTTTGGTAACTTCAAGGGCACATCCCTTAGCACGTGGAGACCGGGTTCCCAGAAAAGTACGAACAAAGGCACAGGGCTGCTCTGAGCCTGGGACTCAGAAGTGGAAGTGAAAGCATGTGATGCAACTTGAAGAAGCGAAAAGGAAATTTAAAATGCTAAGATACCCAGCTAAAGGGGGAAAACATTTTCCTTTGACTCACTAAGAAGAGAAATCTCGAGATAAATACAGAAGGTATTGAACAGTTCACAAGCTGGGGAGAGACATTGGCTGCAGTTCTTACAAAAATAACCAGCAGGTATCATCATCTCAATCCTTAAAGTAGGGAACTAAGACCCCAAGGTGAAGTGTCCAGCCTTGAAAAGTATTAGGAGAAATGGCAGGTAGTAGAAATCCTAATGCCAGCTACAGAGTACTGGGCACGTTAAAGTGACCTCTTGATGCAGCTATTGTGATACCTCCCCCAGTAGAGCACAGGCCGGGCGATCCGGGGGTAGGGGCACACAGAGGACTTGGAGGCAGAGAAACGGGGGTTCAAATTCTGGCTCTTGCAATTCCCGACTCAGATATATTATATTGAGTCTTAGTTTTGTAAGATGAAGTGCATGCTGACCACTTTATTGAGTTAAACGAGGTATCGTGGAGATGAAAGTGCCTGGCACCGAGCATGTAGTTAGAACTCAATAAATACACTGTTGTGTGACACTGAGGTAGCAGGGAAAAAAACAAAAGTAGGTTGCTGTATCGTCCTTACTCTGCTCCAGCTAAGAGAGGAAGATGGGGGAAGAAGGAGAAGAAAGTAGGTGATGGGAGAATCCTTTTACTTTTGGGTTACACACATTTAGAATTTAGAAAATTCAGAATTGCACTCCTCAAATTAGTGCTTCCTAATCTCTCGTACCCTGAGTACAGAGCCGTCCTCTCGGAGAGCTTTTGGTTGCTTCATACTTGACTACACAGTTGCCATCACTCCTCTGCTAGTTTTAGGAAACGGAAGACCCACTGCCGACTGTGATGAGGTAGCTGAGTGTTTCAGTATTGTAAGCAGGCTCACGTTACAGCAAAGCTGATGTGTTGTTATCATGGAGTAACCTGCAAGGAGATTAGGTCTAGGTGGTAAGCAGTTGTACTAATTGGTTGTCATTAGTTTTGTGTCTAAACCAGAATCTTTTCTGAATCAACTCGAGGAGAATTCGGTGGGGCCAGAGACTGTTTGTGGGAGATCCTGTGACTGTTTCTAGAGCCAAAACCCAGGACCCCGTCCGTATCACACATGTCTTCGGGCTCCTCTGGCAGAGTTTATCCCTGGTGTTCCAGGACCTGCAAATCTGTCACTTTCTTGGGGACCCCCTCCCCTCCCACACTCTCAGCTCTCCCTCCACATTTGGAGGCTGCGGTCAAAGGCCCCACTCTGCCCAGCCTTCCACAGGCAACGCATGGGGTGCTGTCTCCCTTCAGCCGGCTCGACCCTGCCCAGTCCTAGTTCTCGGTTCACAGGATACGCCTTGGATCGTGGACCATCAGCGCCAGAGGGCGTTTGTGTCGATCACGTCCAATCTTCCTGTACTAAAAACTTGAAGTGCAAAAACGTTAAGCATTTTGCTCAAAAGACAATAAATTAGAGCCTGACCTCGATGCCAGATTTCCTCAGTCTAGTCCAGTGTCCCCCCTGGGAAGTCCGTGTGAGCCACCAAAAAGGTGGGGTGAGGCCTGAAGAGCTGGGAAGACGCAGGGGATGAGATGAGTAGAGGAATGCCATCTCTGAGGGACTCTGGCAGGTCAGGAGAGCCGAAGAGACGGGTGATATTTCTAGATGTGTTGGGGCCACATTGAGGTTGAGTTCCTCTGCCCTGTCCACACCTCCAGGACTTCCGGCTGGTGTTCAGCCTGTCGACAATTTATTTTGGGCTTCAAGGCTTTGACACACACCCAGAGCTAGAAGTGGATGCTTAGTAACTGACAGTAGCGCCCGGTGTTCTGTGGATCGATGAACAGCCCGAGGGAGGCTAGGGTCAGATTTCTAAGGGACTTGTGTGAACTGAAAATGGAAGGACAGCCGGACAACAGAGCAAGGACCCAGGCGGGATTGACAAGCGTGAAGCCAGCGCCCCAGGCCAGGAGGGGCGGCCTGTGTATTCATCAGCAGACGTGGAGAAGCCGTTTCTGGGTCAGCGGCTGTCACCTGCTTCACTGCTGATGGGGGAGGGGCGGGCCGTGCGTGCTTTGGGCCGAGTGCTGTTTCTCTAAACCTGTGAAACATTTCCATGCATCTCCAAGCGTTCGAATGTACTTAGCATGAGCTAATCCTCCCTTTTATTCTTAACCCTGGGTGAGGTCCTGGGGAGAACTCGTATCTGCTTTTAGACTCTGGGACGGTGTTGCGGTGAGCCCGGGGGGGAGGATTCACAGCAACGCTGTCCCGTAGTCATGTATGTACTTTTACATTTTCTGGTAGTAAAATGGAACAAATGAAATTAATTTTAATAACATCTTCTTGAACCCAATATATCCAAGTATCATTGTCATAATATTATAGTCAATGTACGAATTATTAATGAGCTATTCTACATGTTCTCTTTGGTACTACGTTTTTGAAGTCCAGTGTGGATTTTTGCACCTACAGCACATATCACAGCAGCTGCATGTGGAGTGTTCAGTAGCTACATGTGGCTACTGGCTGCCATATTGGGCAGCATAGGTTCAGAGGAAGAGATACGTAAAGGTGTCCACGGCTAGGAAAAGGGGCCAGAGAAAGAAAAACACCGAAAGCATGTGCCTGGAGGAGAAACAAAAATCTGAGGGTAAACAACCTTTGAAGCGAAGGGCGAATGCTGTGATGGTTATTAACGGTTTCTGTCTCCACGGAGGGTTCACGGTCATGACATACCACCCCCAACAAAAAGGTGGTTTAAATTTCAGTTATAGGAGATATTTGATTTATAGCTAAGGAAAGTGTTTCCAGTAGGGAGAAATTGAATCTCAGCTAATAGGACAAATGTTTATCTTGCCTTCTTCCTTCATTTTTTTCACAAATGTTAAGTAAAGAACCAAGTCTTCCCTGCCTCTCAGGGATGAGCTATGTTTGTACTAGCTGTTAAGTTTGTCCAGATGTGAAGGCTATGATGATTACCCTCTGCTTTGGACAGGACGTGAGACCAGGAAGGCTGGACCATCAGGGTCCCTTCCAGTACTGGGGACCCTGAGTTAATGATTGGACAGTACAGTAGACTCTCAGTTAACCAGCACCCATGGGGATTGTCAAGGTGCCAGATAAATGTAGGCACATTCTCCACTAACCAGAACTCAAGCAACCAGCACTCTGAAGCAAACCGGCAAAATTACATGTTAATGCCCACCATACCTCTTACATGCTGAAAGAGTAATCTAGAAGAGAAGTTACACTGCTTGCTTTCAGAGGAGGCAGAAACTGGGGTTTGCTCTCATGATGCACCAGCCACCCCATCATGACTCAAGACGGCAGTGGTGTATGGTGATCAGACACTGAGGGGCTCTGCCACCCTGTGCAAGTCCTCAAACTTCTCAGAGCCGTAAAATGTCCTTTTCTGCTCTCCCCAAGTCAGAGTTAGTACGCAAGCCAAATGAGATAATGGACCTGCATGTGCTTTGAAGTTGATTTAAACAGAAAGTGCTTTATAAAAGAAAGGGACAGTAAACTACCAAGTCCTTCTCACTGTGTCTGATTCACCAAATCTCTTTTGAGTGCCAAATACTCGTTAGCTGATCAATTCCCATCACCACCTTGGGATGAAGTGGGTCGAATGACGCTAGGGGCCTTCTGTGAACAGTGGAGACCACATCATGGGATTGCGAATTCTCTCCCTGTTCCATGTCTGATGTGAAGTCATTGGGTCACCTGCTAGTGTGGAAGGGTTTTTATTTTCATGAGGCGTGACCCAGATCCATCTGGGCACACTGTAGCCAAGTGTTGGATAATTGAGGTCCTCTGCAGCCTTTCCCCAGACTCGGGTCTGTGGACCAGCAGCATGAGCTTCCCCAAATAGGAATTCATAGTCTCAGGACATACCCCAGATGTGTCACACACTGCATGTGAACAAGGTGCTACCAACATACATTGAAGTTTGAGGAGCACGGCCCTACAGTGTCCCAAGTAGTGAAAGTGCAGCCTCAGCATGAACAGCTGCTGGGACAGGCAACTCGCTTCCTCTTGCTGTGGCCCGTCCTGGTTGGATAGCTCTTACTTTTAGAAAGTTTTCCCTTCTCTCAAGTCAAAATCTGCTTGCAGGTATCACCCCCTCAGGGTGCCCAGAATAAGTTCCATTCTTCTGCCACAGAGGAGGCGGTTGGGAATGTCATCACTTTGTTTGTTACGCGGGAGCCTTGATCCAGAGGCTGGTAGGTGGTACAGGGGGCCGCACAGGTGTGCTCCTGGTGGCCTGACAAAGGCCTGCACGTCCTGAGAAGCAGCGTGAACTGGCCTCTTCCGGTTCTGCCCCTTCGCACCTGCCTGAGTCCAGGGGTACCAGTGACTGTAGTTTGGAAAGGGTTTGGGGGACTTGAAGAGGTTACCCAGAAGTGCATGAGCTGAGAGGTGGTGTCTGGGACGGACGGTCGCCCTGGGGGGCATGCTAAAGGCTGAGGTCATTCCCAGCACGACAACAGGAGGGGAGGTGGGCTGGGGTGGAGAGGGCAGCCTGGAGGCTCCTCCTTCCCCTAGCTGTGTGCCCTGTGCGTTGGAGAAGGCACGAAGCCCCTCTGGGCACCAGCTTTCTGGGATTTAAAAGCAAACTGGGCTGATAAACCCTGTAGCACCTGGGGAAACCTGCCTCCAGGGTTTCTGTGGGGCTTAGTGAAGATAAGGTCAGTGAGCACACTTGATAACATGCCAACTGGCCCAAGGATGAAGAGAAGGTCCTGTGGGAGAGTAGATGAGTCCAGGAGACAAGTCTACCACTAACTCGCTGTAGGACTTCAGGGGAGGCCCTTACCCTCTCTGGGCCTCTCTGGAGCAAGTGAGTCATGTGCAAAAGATCTCGGAGTGCCCTTCTAGGAGCCCTGAGGTTGCTGTGGCTTGTTGTTATGGCAGGTTCCCTGGAGGATTTCTCTTTAAGAAAAAGGCTGGCCCTTTTAATATTTATTTAGGGAGACTTCCTAGAACTTGGAATTGAATCTTCTCTGAGAAAACTGTTTCCAAACGCCCTTCCATCGAAGACCCCGTCTCTGCTATGGGAGACTCACTTAAAAGATGGGTTTGCGTGGCCATGATCACACCTGTGTTCCGTGTCAGCACGTGGTACCTGAGCTGGTCAGTGATGAGTGATGGTTTCATTCCTACAGTGACGTCAGGACACACTGTCTTATTTCTGGAAGCAGGCTCTGCTCTGTGAGATATCTGCACTCACTCACACCTAGCTAGAGTGTGTCACATGCAGATTTCCCAGGGGAAAGGCTGTCTTTGATACTTGGGGTGTTACCAAGGAGCTTTTCCAAAGCGTTGCCCTCTTTTGCAGTTTATATGTGTTCTGAAATATGGCATGCCTGGTGCTTTGCTGGGCTTGCTTTGCCGGAAGAGGCTCCCAGTCTACAGGATCACTGAAACTGGCTTTTGGTCCAGCAGCCCATCCATAGGTGCTGGCCAGCTGAGAGTGAGGGTCCAATGTGTCTGGCGATGGAGGGACGCAACTTCCTGAAGACAGCCCTTCTGTGTCTCTTTCCTGCCCATCTGGGGACCCTGTGTTATCCATTCTCACCTCGCTGCAGCCACGTTTCCAAGCTCCCATTTCATTGCCTCGACGCTTGCTTCTAACTCTGTACATTGCATTTTCTCCTGTGCTCCCATGTGTTGTCGTGGGAACTCGGTGGCCTAGGCCACGAGTGTCCGGCGTCATCGAGTGTGATGGTGTGGTACGTGTATTTGCTCACACTTTTATTTTGAATTCTTTCCAATGTCACATCTGCTAAAATGTCTCCCTTATAATTTGCTTGGTGATCACAGCCTTCTCATCATTCATTGAGAGCAGGACCTGATCTCACAGAATCTGAAAAGAGCTATGTGGTAAGATGCCTGTTGAATAAGACTGTAGTTTTCTAAAGAGAATCCTTACTGACTGCCAGAGTCTAGACTGGAGTAATACCCGATTGACTCACAGAGCCATTATTTATAAGAACTATGTGGCTGTTGTAGCAGAGAGACATGGTAGGCCACCCCTTTCCCTCTCTAAAAAGCAGAGGAACTTAGAGACGATATTTCTACTCTGCCTACATGTGGGATTAAGTTAATGTATTAGTGCATGATTGGGGAACATACTTGTTTCTATCCTGAAGTTACTCTGTTTGTAACAGTTACTAATTACAGGCTTTTATGCTGCTGCCTTTTTTTTTTTTTTTTTTTTAAAGATTTATACTAAATTCCAAATTCTTCTGTATCTTACCTGTTTTTCCATGCTTACGCCTGGATCCCTCCTGCACTCCACTACTGGAATATCTATTTTTTTTAACCTGGATCTTCAACTCTGTTGTTTCCCTGGACTTTTGTGCTTCGTCTGGAATGTTACATCTCTTCCTCTCTTTCTTTTTTTTTTTTTTTTTTTTTTTTTTTTTTTTTTTTTTTTTTTTTTTTTTTTTTGTCCCCATGTTGACTGTTTTATGGGGGTTTCTGGATATCTCGGGGCCACCTCACAGGAAGCAGTTTGCAATGAGATCATAAACATTGCCGAAAAATCTGTTCATTACTGCAGCACTGTTTCTCATCCCCTTGACTTTCATCACAAGGTATCCCCTTCTGACAATAAATCATCTTTAATCATTTCTCAGCAACCTCAAGCCCAGCAGCGAAGAGTCACCCCAGACAGGAGTCAAGCCTCACAAGATTTGTAAGTACCCTTGGCAGACTTCAATTCTCCTGGTTTTAGTAGACCATTGTTGGCCTCAGAAAGTGAGTCATTCATTGACTGACTATAGGGGCAGCCATGCCAGAGAATGAATGTTTCACTCCCGGCTTCTATGAAGGTTCTGTTTCCCATCAGCCAACGTGAAAGTCGGTGGGTAAACAAAGGAGGTCACGGACTACTGAGGGAGAGGGACAGATGAAGAGTGACCTGCCATACAGGTGCAAAGGAGAGCGTGCTGATTGGTTTCGGTCCTCGTATTGTGGGAATTTGAGGGAAGGAGTGGTTGATTGTGACTAGAGCTGAATGAATTAGGTTGATTCATTCATTTAAAAAAAAAAAAAGTATTGGCTATCTCCTATGTTTTAAGCACATAGGCATAAACTCCATTCACAGAGGAAGGGGATTTGGAATGAGTATTGGAAGATGAGTTGGGTTTGAGAGCTAGAACAGGGATCTTCCCAGCTGAGGAACCCACATGTGCAAAGGGCGGGGGTAGGTGGAGTGTTTCGACAACTTCAGAAATGCCTGTGTGGCCACAGGATACAGTTCAGGGAGGAAATAGAGATGAAGCTCAAGAATTAGGTTGGGACCAGATTGTAGAATCCACAGTGCAATGGAAATAGGTTTGGATTTTATTCTGCAGGCACTTAGGAGCCACTAGAGGATTTTGAAATGAGGAACCTATGGATTACATGGTATCTTGTTGTCAGGAGATAACTCTGGTGATGGAGTAGAAGGTGGATTTCAGAGAGGAGGGGCAAAGACATTGGTCAGGAGGTAGTAATCCTGCAAAGAAGTGACAAGAGCCTGAGTGAAGACGGAGGGTGCTTTGTGAGCATTGAAGCATATGAGTTTACCCACAGAGATCCAGGGTAAAGGGAAGGAAAACAAGGGTAGATCCTTGGAGAGCCAACTTTTAAGGCAACAGAGGAGTGACAGCAAAGGAGACCGAGAAGGAAGGAGCAGCGTGAGATGCAGCAGAGAGTCCGGGAGTGTTTGCATGAGCAGCGCAGAACAAGCGGTGTTTGACCTGTGGTGCCTCCTGCTTCTGAGAAGCCAAGGAGAGGAGAAATGGCCTCCAGGTGTTCTACTTGGCAACTGAAAAAATCATTGGTGACCTTGGAGACAGCAGTGTTAGAGAGGTGGAGGCAGAGGCTACATGAGAAAGGGTCGATGAGTCCATTTGATGGTGAGGGGAAGACATGGGAGGGGGCTATGCATCAAGGGAGTAGTAGAGACATTACTAGTAAATTTTAGGGGACAGACTTAAGTACATTTGTACCAGAAAATGAGGTGACAGAGTCAAAAGATATAAGAGAGAAGACATAACTTAAGGAAATAAAGGAAGGGAGTTCAACATGGCCGGGAGAAGGAACCCTTCCTCATCCAAGGGAGCAGGGTTGGGCAGGAGAGAGGGAGGAAGCATAGAGACTTAAACCTGGAGAGGAGGAAAAGTAAATGCTGCCCACAGCAAGCTTCGTCTCAGGAAGTGGGGGTGCAGCACGTTGTCCGAAGCAGCAAGGTTGGGGGACTGTCTCCAGGCGGTACCCGCTGTCTGGGAGTGGGAACCAAGAAACAGGAATTGGGAGTTACTTCCCAGAGCTGAGGCGAAGTGAAGGGGATGAGGCATTTGAAGGAGTCCAGGTTGAGTAGGAGACAGCAGGCAAATCCAGAACATCAAAATGTGTTCATTTTGCAACGGGTAAAGAATCTATCGGCATCTCTTAATTCTTCATTAGAGACCTGCCTCTGGCAGACAGATCCATCTTACCCAAGTACCAGCACCTATGGATAAATGTATAAAATTAAAGTGTCCCATTGGTTTTAGAGGAGGAGACCAAACCTCTTGTTTCTGAGAACGGACTCCACTGTTTGTATCTGGTCTCCCTTGCCCACACACTGGAAATCATTCATCTACGGGAAATGGTAGATGATTGGCTCATTTGCAAAGTGTTGCCTGCTACTGTTGTGTTTCAGATAGTAAGTAAACAGAATTGTGAACTGGTGCCTAATAGATGCTTCTTAAGTATCTGTCAAAGGAGTAAGTGAAAACAAAACTTTCCCTTGTTGCCAAGGCAGATAGATGATCAGATTTCACCCCAAGCAGTACTGCTTTCTCCCTGGCTGGCTGCTGTTTGAACAAGCAGAACAGCACACACCAAACCGCCTTAGGCCAACTTCCAAGTAAATAAAAATCTCACCCCAAACATCACTGGGATAGAAAAATAGCAAAAAGCTTTCAGGAGTTTCGGAAACATGACATTCACATTTAAAAATAATTAATGAGGCTCTTGAGCCATTTTCCTGCTCAAACCCACTCCTACCTCTTTGGAGTGTACTTTCTCTTCAATAAACTATCTCTTTGTTTCACCTCTAAAAAATAATAATAATAATAAAAAACAATTAATGAAATGTATGATAGCCTATTAAGAAAATCAAGGTAGTTTTGCTAAACAGTGAGGCACTGGGAATATGCTTTTTATACTTTTATATAAATATGACAGTTGCCTTATACTTGCTAATGTATGTGACCAGAATATGATGTCTATCTCTGGACCTAAGTAGCTTCTCATTATCCTTGATAATCTGTATCTATTATCCTATGTTAACAAAAGGCCTTGGTTAGCTTTGTGAGGGTGTATATCTAAAGAAAAGGCTTGACTGTAGTAATCAAATGGAACTAAATAAAAGGACTAATCATGACTTGCTTCTCCGAAGTTCCCCATCTCTATCAGCCTTGATTTATAATACGTACCATGTATGAAATGGAGCTCCCCAAATGCTATGTTATTAGAGAAATAGCCAATAAATACTTTTGTCCCCACTGATGAGTAGGAAACACTACTAAATGTTGATTTACCTGAAATGGGCTTACAAATTCTGTTATTTCATCCTATCAGTGTTTGAGTTAATGTTTATTTTTCTCATTTATAGATTTAGCTACCAAGCATTATATAGCTATATACCACAGAACGATGATGAGTTGGAACTCCGAGATGGAGATATTGTTGATGTCATGGAAAAATGTGACGATGGTTGGTTTGTTGGTAAGCGATCTCATCATGCTTTTCTTATTAATTGTGCATTGAAGGAACAACTAGGAGCGATGAGCCATGCAAAAAGCAATACCCTCTGCATGGAAGGAAGAGCCTTCTCAGTCCCTGTACCGCCGTGAGGAATGCTTGGCCACCCAGTATATGTTTGCTCTCAAGACGGTGTGGATGACATTAACATTGAATCTAAAGACCAAATATGCCACCATTCACTGCACAGGAGGCCATCAGAGCTGCCATTGTACCTTCCAAGGTTATGACACCATACCAAGTTGTTTATACAGCGCTGCCAGTGTAAGCTCACAGTGGCAAGTTCACGAACTTAATTGTCAGATTTTGGGGACGACGACAGCTCTGATGGCCATTCCAGAAAGAGTTCCAAAACTGCTTTGAAGGGTGGACTAGGCGCTGGCGTTGGTGCATAGCTTCCCAAGGGGAGTCCTTCAAAGGTGACCATAGTGATATGCAGCAATGAGGTATGGAGCACTTTTTCTAGGATGAGTTCATAAAATTAATTGTCCAACCTTGTCTGTTGAAAAAAGTAAAAGGAAACCAATGAAATTAGTTTTGATATATTTTATTAAACCCCATGCATTTAAAATTCCATTTGAACATGTAATCAGTATAAAAAATTGAGATATTTTTACATTCTTCTTTTCATACTAAGTCTTAGAAATCTAATGTATGTTTAGTTACAGCATAGCTAAGTTCAGAACAGCCAGGTTTGAAGTGCTCCATACACAAGTGTGGCTATCATATTAGAGTGTAGCTCGAATATACATTAGCTGTTAACCTCTTCCAGAAGCATGTACATTTTTTATGAGAATTTGGGGTGGGTAAAGGGCACCAGTTCCCTAATGGGGCATCCCCAACAGCTAGGTAAAGGAAATACTTCAGATTCCTCAATTCCTCTGACATTTCAAAAAGTCAAATATTCAAACTAAGAATATAATCACCCAACAGAGCTCATTCTTGTCCACAAGGAAAGTGCTAATAAATGATCTGAGCTCATGTCTGGGCCTTACCCTCTCAGTTCTCTGCGACCTCCCGGACCATTCCCCACAGGGGTTCAGCTAGTCATTTTAGATATCTTTAGCTTTGACACATCCTTTTCTCTTAGAAGTTTCACTTTGGACAGCAGCTTCAACCCACTGGTAGTGACTGCTTGGATGTTGTGTTCAGCAGGATTCTGAAGGCTTACGCAAGCCAATTGGGAAAAGGATGCAATGATCAAATTAATGCCTGTTAAGGAGAGGGTAATGATGACACAACCTAACGCAGGCACATGCACACGCGCGCACACGCACACACCCCTACACACCTGCCTGCTTCAGAGAGAGAATCCTGAGGGAAGGAACTGGATTAGGGATCCGCAGTTACGGATGTGGAGCATCCCAGGAAGGGCTTTGTTCAAAGATAGCTTAACGTTCCTCGCACAGCGGGAACCCTAATAAGGTTGGTAGCAAAGGCAGGGAGTCATTTGGGCTTAGGCTGGCTTATAAGAGGAATTGCCTTTTAGCGTGTGGTCATATCCAATGGACTTTTAGAAATTCTAAATCCCCCATATCTTGTTGTGTTGAATAAATGTGCTCATGCTTCCAAAAAGGAGACATATTGGAAAGAGCTGTGGGTTGGGAGGTGGAAGACCTGGGTTCACAGTCTGTCTCTGAAGCTTATTAAGCTGAGGGACCTTAGCTACGTCACTTAAGCTCTCTGAGCTTAGGTTTCCTCTCGGACAAAAAAATGGAAGCCTTAAAAATGCCTGCCCGGCTTCCCACCCAGCATTCGTTTGCAGCCTAAATGAGACAGGGTAAGGGAGAGTGCTGTGGAAACCATCGCTGTTCTCAAGGGTTGTTAATCGGTGGCTCTTCGAACTGACACAGGTTGAGTCTCCTCACCGTGCCTATGTGTGCTTTTTTATAGGTACTTCAAGAAGGACAAGGCAGTTTGGTACTTTTCCAGGCAACTATGTAAAGCCTTTGTATCTCTGAGAAGATTGACCACCACAGAAATGATTTTTATTGGAGGATGAAGCATAATTCATGAACCGGTCTCTTTATTTAAACGTTGAGTCAGTAGGAAAACTAATGCAGTGGATAAAGTAAGAAGCAAAAGAGAGGGACAGAGAAGTGTGTTGTGTTTAAAGCCGGAGCCTGTCCAAGCTTACTGCGTATCAGACAGGCCTGAGCCATGCGCTGAGCAGAAAGGAATGAGGCAAATCTGTATTTACTTAGCTGCTTCTGGGAGCCGCTCCAGCCCTCCCCTCCTCTTCCATCTTAGGTAATCTGACCTGCAGCACAGGCCAGGGGCAGTTAGGCCAAAAATGCCTCCTGCCACTGCTGTCTTGACCAGCTCCAGCTCAGAGAGGTCTCGGCACTTAGCCTGAAGCAGCCCCCAGCGTGCAGACAGGTCCTCAGCCATCCCAGGGCCCACGGGTCCACTAGCACTGCTGGGGCTCAGTCTGGGCTGCAGTCCATCCCTAGACAGTGGTGGAGGCCCCCCCCCCCCAGACCCCAAAATCAAGTCCTTCACTGGACCTGCAGAGGTTTGTGGGGAAATTGAGGCAAAACTTAGGCGCCCTGTGTATTCAGCCTGCATGTGGCATTGCCATTGATGCCCCTGGTGTTCGAGGAGGAAAACACACCATTTTTGCCCAGGGGAGCCGGGTGGCCAGGCAGATAGATAAATTTGTGTGTCTGAGCGATTGAAGTCAAGAAGCCCTATAGCTCTTGAGCTCACATGCACTGTGGTCCTTTCCCATATCACTTGCTTTCGTAAATGCTTACCTTCAGGACAGCACCGTTTCATTTATCAGAACACCATTCTAACCTTTCTTTTCTGGATTTATTTTTTTGGCCAGGAGAGTTTGGGGTTGATAGGCCTGTTCTCAGATCCAACAATGATGTTCAGTGATTCATTTAACATATACTGATGTATACTGGATGCCAGGGCCACTGATGAGCAAGGCATGCTCCAAGCCTTAGAAGAGACTCACTGTGTCTCCGTTTTTACTCCCCAGAGGAGTTCAAAGGCCACTCAAAACCTAGTCAACCCTGGGTCATGAATCCTAAGGTGAAGCTTCTCTCCAGAGCAAAAGGTGTAGATGCAGTGGCCCTCCACGTGAGGCAAGGATTCTGCCAGTTCCAGGTGGTCTGTCCTTTGTGGGGCTGGACCAAGGGGCCCTGTGGCTCTGGGGGTGTTCAGACTGGGTGTTCAGTCACAAGTCTGTCCAATTCCAGGATTTTTATTGGCCTCTCTGTTAGACCTCCTTGGAGAAAGAAAGGTAGAAATGACCCATTCCCTACCTGCCAGGAACTCAAAGATGGTTGGGGAGGCAGACACACACACAAAATACTAAATTGAGAGACTGTGATATGTGCTAAGAAGGATGTGAGAGAGGAAGAGATGAATTTTCCCTGGACGGATCCTAGAAAGTGTTTGTATATTTATTTCTGTCTCCATTAGCTCACTTTTGAACAACCAGAATGCTGGAAAAACGTTTGCTTGAGGGTACTTCATGACTGAAAATACTTGGAACTGTTTTCTGGAGTCTTCCGATTCTCACCCTCCCCACAAGTACACATCCAAGGTCCCAAATAGGAGAAGCAATTCTAGTGGGCAAGGTGTATGCAGGAACCCTGGCTCTCTGCATATAGCTCAGACCATTGTCCCAAAGTCTGGAGTCTTTATAAGCAGGTGAAGTTTGTCTTCAGGGCCTCTGCCTCAGCTTCTGTCTCCACTACTCACCCATCTTAGGGTCCCATCAGCTTCCCACCCCCATCGGCATAGTAGCTTCACTTCTCTCCCTGTCCTCTTCAAATCCTGCTCACAGGACAGAAACTGCCACCGACTCCTTTGCACTAAAGTATAAATGACTGATACGAGGACTGTGTTACCTCTTCCCGGAAACCTTTGTTTTTAACCAGGACAGAGCAGAGCCTTAATCCCAAGGGAGAAGGTTGAGGAGCTAATGGTGGTGGTGGTGGTGGGGGTGGGGGGTGCAAATGGGATGGAGGAGCTTCTCGGGTAGAAATTCCTTAAATAAGATTCATTGCTTCGGAAGGTCCACTCCACCATCCAAGGGCACCGTTTTGCTTTGTTTTGTTTTGTGGTGTTCTTGTTTTTGACTGACTCTCTGAGGGAATATAGTAAAGCACACATGCACAGCAGCATTTCACTCCTTTTGAAATGTAATTCTTGTCTTGGCTAATGTGTTTGTTTCCTGGTCTTAGATGCAAGCCATTAATAATGTGATCTTATATTATAGTCTTTTGAGGGGTGCTTCTTGATTAAGTAGGTCATTTTGAACACCTCTTTAAATACAGCTAGAAAATAAAACCAATTTGTAAAGCCACATTTACATATGATGCCAGCCTCACGCAGTTGTCTATCTCCAGAAACCCAGGTATGCCTCACCAACTTGCCCGTCCGTAATGAAATCATGTTAGAATGTGCATCAAACTTCAGCTTCCTATGTATGACAGAACAAGGAACAAAGGTTCCCAATGGCTCTTTTGTCTTCAGACATTTAGTAATGTAAAATACCTATTTTTATGCTGAGATGTTTGTACAGGTTTATTAATAGCAAGTGCACCTAACTAGCGGCATGCCTTGCAACCCATTTTGATGTTAGCCATGCTTCTGGGTAAAGGCAGGCCACAAACTCTTCTTCTTTGCAGTCTCTCTGGGATCAGTAAAAGGAAAAAAAAAAAATCATACGCTTAAGTGGGACTGTAAATATGTATATTTTCTTTGTATAGCCCATGTACCTACTTTGTATAGAAAAATAATTTTAAAGATTTGAACTGAAGGGGGGTAAAATAAGGAAGTCATGAAGTTTTTGCAGTTTTATTTAAATGAAGGAATTCCAAATAACTCACCGGCCGATTTTTAGCACAATATAGCCATTGTAAAGTGTTAAAATTTTAAATAATCATTGTTTCTGGGAGAGAAGGTAACTGTCATCTCAGTTACAGTTTTTTTTTTGTGGGGGGGAGGTTTGAATTTTTTTGTTTGGTTGGGTTTTTTTTTTTTTTTTTTTTTTGGTAGTTTTATTTATCTGAAGTAGTATTAAGTCCTATTGCTAGCATAGGTTACTACAAAAAGGACTATATCCTGAAAGAAAAATAACTGACATTAAATATAACCAATTAATTTAAAGTATTGCCATTTAAATTACACACCAAGGGCATGTGTATTATGCAGACACAGGTTTTTCTGTTCATTTATTTTTCTTTATTGCAGTGGATTGATTTGATAAATAGAGATGTTGAATTATTACATTTGCTGTACATATTATTTAATAAACTTTATTCAGAATTGTGTGGCAGACGTTTGTTCTTACCATTCATTCTTTCACAATCGTGAAATCCATGATGGTAATGATTCTGTTTTGCTGTTATATCCCAACACCAATAACAGTGTCTGACACGGTTGGCATTCAGTCACTGAATCCTTTATTGGTAAAATATTAATAAATGAGTGAATAAACATATGCAATGAATGAATGAATGAATGAACGCATAAGGCCAGCGATCCTAGGACTCCGGCTACTACTAGTGAAAGAAGGGGAAACATTATCTTACTACTTTCCTACAGCAGCAGAAATAGAACAGAAATTAATCTCTCAAATTATTCTGGGCTCACAAACCTAGAAAGTGGAAGTTCCCATAATTACACTCATTCCCCCAGAGATTACCAATGCCACCATCCTACATGTGGTCCTCCAAGTTGTCTTCTCTGTACATATGAAATAAATCTATGAACAAATGCTTAGTATAGTCTTATGCACTTAAACACTTTTTCCCCTTCATAAAACTAGGACATGTTTCCATAATTTGCTTAACCAACCCCAGGTTGATGATGCATATATTTGAAATTATTGCCAACTTTTTATCAGAACGAACAATGCTGCATTGAGTACAATTATTGGCTCAAGGAGCAGGAGACTTTCAAACCCTGAGGTAACTGCCTTCCCGCCCCCCGCCCCCCAAAAAAGCCAATTTTTATTCCTGCCAAGTCCATGGGAGTGTCTTTCCCCACCACTCGTTAAAACTAGTCCATTATCTACTTCTGTAGAATGCTGTTACTTGGTTCGCCTGCCTTTTCTCTGGCCAGCCTTCTACTAAGTCCTGTCTTCACTGAATTCTCATTTCTCTGTTACCTTCTCAACACATGCTCCTTCAGGAAGCAGATCTCTCACAGTATAATTTGAGGCCAAAGAGTCAATTGTATGAGGGTTCCTTAGAAACCTAACACTACTGACCAACCTGGATTTCCTCACCTGGGAAGCAGAGATGTGTGGACCAAAGTGGAGTTCTGATGTTTGGAAGGCAACCTGCAGTGCCCACCAGAGAGGTCTCGTTATTCCTGTTCCTACTGTATACTAGTACTCCCCGTGCATTATCTCATTTCTCATACCAACCCTATGAAGTAAGTATTCTTATCTCCATCTACAGAAGAGGAACCTGAGACCCAGAGGAATTCAGCCCAAGGGATTGGATTGTAAGTAGATACAGCAAGTAAGTGGATTCAGTACGACTATCCTTGCTGTCAATCGCACTCTACTGACTCCAAGGGACAGACAGCTGGGACAAGCCTGCACCCCCACCAGTATACTTCTGGAACATTTAAAGTTTACCCAAAGATAACATCTCCAACAGTGACCTCACGGGATAATAGTGATGACCATTTGATGAGCACCTACTGTGTGTTTGAACATTAAAAGTTTAGTAAAAGATCTACATTCCTCCTCCATCTTCTGCCAGAGCCAAGATAGCAACAAAGGCATAGAGATAAGGTTCATGACCTCATGCTGATTCCATGTCACCCTATTTTTTTTTACCATTCACAGGCCTCAGAAGTGTGGTCCAGCCTCACTGCCTGCAACTTCATCACACTAACCCTTCACCACTCGTACTGTGGCTCCCATATGTAGTGTCATAGATCTGCAAAGCTCAAAAGCCACCAAGAACTTTGTACTCCAGATTTTCTGTATCCCTATGAATGGTCCAAGTGACAGCTAATATGACACGGGTGTGTCTCATTTCACAAAAAAGAAGACAGGCCTCTGGGTTAGTATTTCTGATTCCCCTGGCCTTCCTTAACTGACGACAAGCTGGCTCCTGCCATGGCAACTCCCAGCATCACATCCTCATGCAACTGCATTTGAAGGCAGGAAGCAAGGAGCAACATAGGACAGAAGTTTTCTCTTTGCATGCTCCCCTCATTAGGGAAGGAAAAAGCTTTTCCTAAAGCTGCTGCAGACACCTTCCCACATCTCATTGGCTGGAGCCAGTCACATGGTTACTCCTAGCTGGAAAGGAATTGTGAAGGGTGGTGGGCAAGGCAGGAGAGGGTAGGAATGGCTTTAGGTAACCAGCGATGAGTGGTCTCACAAGCCAGCCCCTTCCTTGGTGCTCTCTTTTTCCTTGGCTTCCATGAGATCTTCCTGCCTTTCCCATCACTGTTTCCTTGGATTCTTTCCCAGCTTCTCATCCTCTCCTCACCCATTCAATATGAATGTTCCCCAAGCTTTTCTCTATAATACCTTGCTTGGGCAATCTTATCTATTCTCCTGACTTTATTACTCCTATTTGTACATGTTACCTTTTCCCTACACTTTAAATCAAGTAACACGAAGTTACTGAAGTAAAACAAATCTTGCATAATTATTACCACTGAGATACTCGTATACTCTCAGAATTCTCCATGTATATATGTTTGTATATGTAATCCACGTTATTCATTTGTCATAAACACCTTTCTTGACAATACGTATTTATCGTGACATCATTATTTGAATGATTACATGGTTCTCCACATATAAATGTGCCATGGTATATCTAGCAGCCCCTTATCATTGACACTTAGGATGTTTCCAGTATTTTGTAATTACAGAGAATTCTATGAAGAACAACCTTTTATATACACTTAGTATCTTGAATGCCTACTTTTTTTCTAGAATAAATTCCTAGAAGTGGAATTGCTAGATCAAAGGTTATGAGGTATTTAAGGCTTTCAACACATACATATTGTCATGCAAGTGTTGACAAGACCTGTTTGGCCTTCCTTGGAACTTCCCTTGGATTTGTGTGCTTTTCTCCTGCCTGTGGCTAAGATTCATCATCTCATGCCTTCCCTCAATGAATACATCTCTCTGAAATCTCTTCTGTGTGATAAAATGCTTCCGCCTCACAAAATGATTGTGGGTTTTGTGGTGCCCTCATCTTCATCTTGGGGGTCCAATTGTAGATGAACAGGCTTCAGTATTTTTTTAATGTTCCTGCAGAATTAAGCATGGCCCCTTAACGTAGGGCGCTGGGAGTTAAGGAGAGGCAGCCTTTGTGAAGGGGGATGTGCCAGAGCAGTTGGTGTGGAACCAGAGGGCATTTCTGCAAAATTATGGCAGAAACAGACTAGATGAGATAGGGGGCAGGGGGACTCTGAGCATTAGTTACATACATGCATCCCTTTATCCCTAAATGCTCCAGTGTACATTTACTAAAGACGGGGACTCCAGGAAGAGAGACGAGATTTCAAGAAGAGCTGCGTGACACAGACAGGAAGTTAAACTTTAATCCAGGGGGCTGTGGAGGGTTAACCCAGAGCAGGGCCAGGCCAGAGAGAAAATAAGCCCAACAATAGTATCTCGTTTACCCAGAAACAATGAAGTCTCTTACACACTGTGACCTTTCCATGACCCTGCAAAGAAGGACCAGTCCTGCCTTTCAGTTGAGGGAAAACCTCTCTCAATTCCGTTTCTCCTCCAGCTACTGCTTCGCTTCTCTCAATCCCGTTACAGCAAAACACCTCAAAAGGGCCATCTGTCCTTGCTGTCTCCAATTCCTCTCCTCTATTCCCTCCTGAACCCAGTCCATTCAGGATTTCACCCGCATACCCTTCTCGTCGGGCCCGTCAGTGATCTTCACGCCACCAAAACTTGTGCTTGAGCTCAATTCTTGACTTCCAGCAACACTTGACACCTGATCACTCCTTCCTCCTCCAAACCCTTTCTTCCCTAGGCCCCCCCCCCCCCCCCCCCCCCCCCGCCCGACACCACCCTCTCTGTGTCTCCTTCTACCTGGCTGCTCCTCAGTGGCCTTGGGCGGTTCCTCATTTCCCAGCCACCATCTTACAGTTGGTGTTCCCATGCTCAATCCGTGGCCCTCCCCCATGCTCCTACACCCTGGTGCCCTCATCCCCTCTCGTCTCTTAAAAAACCCACTGGATGCCTCTGTCTTGCCAGGGCCTCTCCCATCCACACCAGACTCCTATCTACAACTGCCTGTTCCACATCTCCACTGAATGGTCTAGGGGGTGCTTGAAACTTAACTGTGTCCAGAACTAAATTCCTCAGCCTACCCCCGAAGCTGCTTCTCCCACAGGCTCCTCTGTTTCAGTTAATGGCCATTCCAGGCTTGTAGCTGCTGTTCGGGCCAAAACACTTGAGTCAGCCTTGACACCCCTCCTGCACTTGACGTCCTATCCATCAACAAATGCTTTAAATTTAAAATATAGCCAGAATCCAAGCACTGCTCACAGATTCCTCTGCTCCCACCCTGGGCCCCAGCCAATAATCATCGCTCGCCTGGATTACGACAACAGCCCACTTACTGCTCACTGCCCTGCTCTCGCCTCCTCTTCCATCTGTTTCAACACAGCAAGCAGAGTGTTGAAAACAAAAGGCAGATCATGTTAATCCTCTGCATAAAGCCCTCCTGACCTGCCCTCCTTCTCCCAGTGGTCCTCCAACGCCCCTCCAGGCGCTGCCCAGTCGGGCTCTGTTATTTCTCTGACCTCATCTCCTACTCCTCCCCCGATTCCCTCGGCCCCACTGGCCTCCTTCCCATCTTTGAACTTACTGTCTCCTCGCCTGGAATGCTCCCCCACAGACGCTCACATGGACTGCTCACTCACCTGGTTCAGGTCTTGACTCAAATCACATGCCTGGAGACGTCTTCGCTCATCACTTTTATTTTTGACATTTGCAACCCTGCTTTATTTTCCTCCATGGAAGATAACACCTACTATCATACCATATATTTTTTTCCTTTTTTAAGGAAAAAAAACATTTTACTTGGAAATAAATTCAAGATCACAGAAAAGTTCCAAGAATAAGGACAGTATAAAGATTACTATAGATCCTTTACCCAAATTCACCTATTGTTAACATTTTATCCCATTTGCTTCACTTGTGCTTTCTCACACGTGTTTCTGAACCATCTGAGAATTAGTTGCATACATGCATCCCTCTATCCCTAAATGCTTCAGTGTGCATTTACTAAAGACAGGGATTCTCTCTTACACAACCACCATCTAGTTGTCAACCAGAATATTTCATGCTGATACAATATTTTAATCTACCATCCATGTCCATTTATTCCCTCCAGTACCGGGACAGGTCTACCATCAGATATATTGCATTTGGATTGTCTGACTCTTGACTCTCCTTTGATCAGAAACATTTACACAACTTCCTTTGTCTTTAATGACATTGCCATTTTTGAAGGACACAGTCCCTCCCTCACCCCCCTTTTTATTAATATATTCAATATATTAATATTGGATTGTCTGATGTTTCCCTGTGATTCAATTCATGTTGTGCTTTCCTGCCTGGAATGTTCCATAGCAATGTTCTGTCCTTCCCAGGATGCAATATTTGAGTCACACAATATTACTCTTTTGCCCCTCACTGGTGGTGTTCATTTTGATGTCCTGGCAAGGTGGCGTTAGATTTTGCCAGGTATTGTTATTTTTTCCTTTGCATCTAATAAACAATCTGTAGGAAGATACTTTAAGACAGTACAAACATTCTGCTCCTCATCAAATTCTCGCTCTAGATTTTGCACCCATTGATGATTCTTACCTGAATTAATCTTTACTATAATAGTTGCAAAACGATGGTTTTCAAACCCTTGTACTCCCTCTACACTTACTAGTTGGCATTCAGAATTCTACTGTAAGCAGGAACCCTCTTTCCCCCTTCCCCCTCCCTCCCTCCCTCCCTATCCTTATCCATCCATCCATCCATTCATTGATTGTGCAGACTTGTGGATTCTTGTTTTTTCTAATTCTAGAATTCCTCCTTATTTTAATGCTTAAATTGTTTCAAATTTGGCCAGTGGGAGCCCCTTTACACGGGCTTCTGTGCCCTTGTAACAGGTACTCACCACTTTTGCAAGCACTTTCTTACATTTTGCATAATGGCTATTCTGAGTTCATTTTGTACCTATTGTGCTGCAGTCCTAGAATTTCCTGGTACCTATTATGGTATTGAGCAACCAAGATCAGGACACCAGGTGTACTCATTGCTCTGGAGTACAGGGCCTTTTGCCAGGAAAACATATGTATACAAATACACATATACTCACACACATCTTATTTAAATACACACCCACCTACATAAACATACAAACACAAAAATACCATATATTAATAGTTTACTTATTTGTTTTATTTGTCCATTACACTAAAACGTAAGTTCCACAAGGCAGTACATTCTTTTTCTCTTTTGTTTGCTGCCGATTTTCCAGTGCATAGAACAGTACATAGCCAAAAGGAAGTGTTCAACAAATAGTTGATGACCATAGGAGAAATAAGAAACAGCCCTGGTTGGCTAAATGATTCGCCAAATCTTCACAGCTGACAAAAGGCAGGCAGAGCTCTCTTTTCTTTACCTTGCTTCAAGGATCCAAATTAGGAGCTAATGTCTGGCTAGGACAGCGAACGATTCATGGTCATTTCCCCACCTTACTCTCTTCTGACCTCTTATACCTCCAGACTCTGTAGTTTGTATCCTCTCTTCCAATGCTCTGGGATTCATAACTTAGGTGGTGAGGAGTGGGAGTTGAAAGCAGAGGCTGGGTGGCTAGGCCTGGTGGTGGGAAAAGACCCCAGGCCCACAGCACCCAGCAGTGATGGCTGAGAAATCTCCTCAGCCTAGAGCAGCGGTTTTCAACCTGTGGGTCGCGACCCCTTGGGGGGGGGTCCAACGGCCCTTTCACAGCGGTTGCCTAAGACCATCAAAAAACACATATTTCTGATGGTCTTAGGAACTGAGACATCGCTCCTCTATCTGTCTCCAGGCAGGTCTGCCCACATGTAGATACGCCCACATACGAGTACATGGCGTGATGACATCATTGCGCCAACCCCATCACATACACCCCAGTACAAATACAGGTGTATGTGACAGGGTTGGCGCCATAATGTGCTTATGTGGACCAGTAACACATGTGTAGAGAGCAGCTGCTGTGTAGAAAGCAGCTGCTGTGTTGAAAGCAGCTACTCTGTTAAAAACAGCTACACCATGCTTCAAGACAAAATTTCATTTATTTGTAATTAGAAATAAATATTTCACGATATATAATTACATATTTTTGTGATTAATCACTAAGCTTTAATTATGTTCAATTTGTAACAATGAAAATACATCCTGCATATCAGATATTTACATTATAATTCATAACAGTAGCAAAATTACAGTTATGAAGTAGCAATGAAAATAATTTTATGGTTGGGTGTCACCACAACATGAGGAACTGTATTAAAGGATCGCGGCATTAGGAAGGTTGAGAACCACTGGCCTAAAGTGTGGCCTGGTGTGGATGGTAGTGGGGAATAATAGGTGGTATTACCTGGAGTTAGTATTGTCACTGCTATCTGGGTTCCTACTCTGTTCTCACCCAGCAGCAGCCCTGATGCTACCCAAGCAATGACCACATGGAAGCAGCATTAGAGGTAACAGGAGAGAAGACAAACTCAGAGGGTGTGGGCAGGGACCCAGCAGAGAGAAAGCCACTGTCTAGGAGCCCTGGTGTCATGGAAACTGGCCCTGACTCCATCTGTCCCCAAGTGCTATAAATAGTTAGTTTCAGTATCAGCCATGGCCAGACCAGGCCAGCAGCACAGGCACACTCTGAGCGGAAATGGATTGGGGAGGGGAGGGGGAGAGATGTCACAGAGAGAGTGCACACATGGAATGAGGCTAGACGCAAGCCTTTGCCTGTCCCCCACTGCACACCGCCTCCGATCACTGGTATTCAGAGCCCTCCCCCAGAATTTTCCAGGCTGCTTATTAGCCAATAATATAATTTCAGCAGTCCATGTCCCGCCCCTCCTATTACTATGTTCTGTTTCTGTAGCCTGATAGGGTCTTACTGCTTCCGTATTTGCTAGTACTTTTAAAGGGTACCTCAAATTCCACCTCCTCAAAGGAGGAAGTCCAAAAGCCATCCACAAAAGGATTTAGTCTAGTTCAGTTGCTGACACTTGAGTTGTGCGTGTCCTTGCCAGTGGAGCATGGAGATCTGGCCCTTGAGACTTCCATGAATTGTGAACCTGAGGGTTCTTCTGGGATCTTGGGAACATCTGGATAACCTCCTGCCTCTCCCTCTAATGTTACAAAGCCCTCCAGACCCCACAGCTCTTCCTCTGCCTCCCCAGCCTAGACTTTGCCTTGTTAACTTGGTACTGAGTTATTTTAGGGAAGCCTCTTAACCTCTCTGGGCCTATTTAGGCTAGGATCCCTGGTCCTAGAGACAGAGTATAGTGTGCAGGATGTTCATTAAGGAGGGCCCTTGGGCTCAATGCCTGTGGAAGGGAGCAAGGAGGAAGCTGGGTTGAGCAAAGAGTGAAGTTGAGCTGCCATGTAGGCCTGACAGCCTCAACCTATTCCACAGGGAGCTCTGGAGCCAGAATGACCCATCAGTGGTGTCCTATGTCAGGCCAAAATGGCCCATCGTTTACCCTCACCTAGATTGGCCACTGAATGCAGGCAGCTTGGGGAATCCGAGGAGGCTCAAAGCTGTTGGCTGAAAACCTTCTAGCAACTGGGACAAGCCCTTCCTAGAAGCGGGATCTGGGCTGTGCATCAGTGCCTCAGCTTGGGCTCTTGTCCCAATGAAATGCAGCAAAGATATAGCAAGTTCCTAGCACACACTCACAGTCACGGTTTATTAATGAGGACAATGTTTATTGCCTGGGTATTGGGCTAGGATCTGTTGGGTAACCATGACCCCAAGCCACCTTCCTTCCCTTGGGGAGGGGGTAAGGGGTGGCTTCATGTGAGCTAAAGGCTCAAATTTAGACTTCTGAAGTTTCTCTAGATGAAGTTACATATACAACTACAGAAACATTATACCATAACAGAAATGAAATATATTCACACATATTTAAGAGGCCCCATTCCCAGATAAATTACTTTTATTAATTATCTTATGAGCAACAGTTACATTACATTTCAGGTGTATGTGTGTTTTTGTCCTAACTTCTCCAACATAAATGTTTAATGCGAACCACTTCACGTGTATGATCCTGTTTAGGAATTTTTTATGCAGGCTTCTCTCTGCCCATGAGAACTCTGGTGCCACCTGTCCAGGTGGGGGGCCACGCGGCAGGTGGGCCATATAGCTGAGGCTCTTGGGCTGGCCCCTAAATTCCTTGTTGACCTGGCACAGGGCGGGCCTCGGACCACCAGTTCATCTGTCCACACCCTTACCAATCCCGCGGGAACTCCGGTGAGGTCCGGTGCGCAGGTGTCCTTATCGCCCTACGCGCCGCCACAGCCGCCACAGAGCATGCTCGGTGCCGACTAGAATCTGGGAGGCACCCAACCCCCAGTGGCCACTTCAGGAGTTCCCCAGGCTGAAGCAGGAAACAGGAGAAAAGCAAACAGTGGGTGCCGAATTCCCTCCCCAGCCCCCGGCGCCGCCTAGGACAGCTCCTCCGGCGGATCCCGCCGCTGAGAGGGTCCTGGAACGGCGCGCGGACTAACCGTGCGCGCGGGACCCGAGTAGAGAACCGCGCTGCCTCTGGGAGCCGAGGTGGAGGCGACCAGACCCGTGAGATAGGACAAGGCAAGGAAAGATGTTTTTGTTCTGCGAGCCTCTGAGCTTGGGTTTCGGTAAAAGCATGCCGCTCTGGTGTCATTTGACCAGGGCGCCCCCGGCAGCTGCGCGGGTTTGGGGACGTGGGAGGCGCGGTGCGCCTCGCTGGGCAGCCGCCAGACCAGAGCTTCTGGCTGCCTCTTGCCGCTGGGCAGAGCCGGCCTCAGATCCCAACTCCCAAATCAGTCACCGACGCTCCCACTTGGATGAGGGCCCGAAACGCTCAGCCCCAGAGGAAGGGTCCCGGCGGCGATGTTCAGGAATGGGAGCTCAGCAGTCACCTGGGCGAGTCCAGGACTTGTCCTGGAGATTAAATAAGATCATGTGTAAAGTTTAGCGCAGTCCTAGTCTCTGTGCTTAAGAAATGGCGCTGTTCGTTTCCAGCAACCGAAGTCTCCGCATAGTGGCTCTGGAGGGTCCTGGCGATGGAACCCTGGGTGTCGGGGTTTCCAGCTTTGCAGAAGCCAGATTGGAGGAGTTCACCAGCAGACCTCCCTCCCACCCTGTCCACCTTGTAAAACTGGACTGAGAGCTGGAAAGACCCACTGTCCCCTCTGACTGCCTAAACCACTGCTCTGTCCTTTTCCTGCCCTCCTTGCTTCCATTTCTCCAGCATTCTCCTGCGCACGCGCCCCCGGCCCCCGGCCCCTCCTCCATATCCAGATATTTGATGGAGGCTGTTAGGTTAACAAACTTTTATGAAATGCATTATAATAATAACAAGGCAACTGAAGTTCAGAGAGGTTGCTTAAGGCCTCGGCAGGAGTCAAGGGTCTGAGAGAACTGGAGAGTCTGCCTAAGTAAGGAATGGTGTTTAAAATAAGACAGGGTTCCTCGTGTCTGGCAGTCAGAGCTGTCAACGCCACTAGGTAGTATTTTCTGAGTACATGCTGTGTGCCCAGCTCAGAGCAGCTGTTGGAGGAGGTTAAAAAGATAGAGGATGCATTTTCCTACCCCCAGAAGGACTGTCATTTAGTCTCAAGTCCAAGGAACTGAAACCATTTTATTAATTTTTACACCATGAGAGGAAATGTGTTTTTAAATTCCCCAAGTCCATCTCCCAATACAAAGTTAGTTTTTGTACTTTCTCCTAATTTTTAACAATAAGACCATTTTCATTTTTTAACATAAAATTTGCAAATAATATTTGGTTTACAAATAATTTCGTTACACTCATATTTCCATATTCTGAAAACACATTTCCCTGTCTCCTCAGTCTACATGGCCATCTTTTTCATGCTTCATACTATTCCCCCATATGGCCATACCGTATTTAGCCACTTTTCTGTTACTGGCTGATTCCAGATTTTTGTCATTATAAATAATGAGGCTATAAATATCTTTGTACATATAGCTTTTTTCTTCGTTTAAATTATGTCCTTGGAATCAGTGCCCAGAAAGGGGATGACTGGGTGGACCTTTTTATATAGCTCTTGCTCTGTAGATCCAGACTACAACTGAGAACATTTAACAACTAAATGAAGCAACTGAGGACTCATAGCCCTCACAAATGTCCTAGGGCCCTATGACTATCTGTAAAGAATATTGTACAGAATACGCATTGTTGGCACCTGTGATGTATGAGGTCTGTGCTAGCAGGGAGATGAATGAGAGGCAGCCCCCCTACTTGGTGGGCACAGAAGCTCTATGGCTTTTCAACTTCTTTCTTCTCTTAGGACACAAATATTCCAAACTGCTATGCATCTAAGGCCAGACTCAGAATTTGGCAATTCCCCCAAATTCTGCGGGGACTTGAAACACTAACATGTTTTCTAATCAGCAGAATCTTAATCAAAGTGGCTGGATCTGGGGTTTCAATGCAGCAAGTGGCTGGTTCCTGGCAGTCACTCCATTCCTTTTTCTCAGATTCAAGAAAGAATATCAGGAAGCAAAGGGATGGGAGGGATGTAAAGAAAACATAAACCCACTGTGACTTCTAAATACAAGCAAACCATTCCTAAAAATAGGCATTTGTGCTGTGATACAATCAGACAAGTAAGATGATCCTTTTATGTGTAAGCCTGAGCACAAGGCTCCTTGGTAGGTAGGCCAGGATCACAAGGAGACAGCCCTACTTTAACAAACATTAAATTGGATTCCTGGACCCAATTCCAATGTTGGAGGTAGCCCTCCACCAACAAACAATTCTCAGACATCAGTGATGTATCTAAGAATTCATTCAATGCTCACGCTATCTGTCTACCCAGAGATAGCATCAGATTCCATGTTTAAGGATTCAGTCCTAAAGACTGGTCTCCCACTCACATCAGACACTAGCCGAAAGCCCAGGCTCATACCTGTGCTTTGCATCAGTTGGCTATAGGTTGGAGGTTCCAACGACCCCCTCTAACTCAGTATGTCGATCACAAGTCCAGGTTGTTACCTGTACTTCAAACTGACTGGCTATAAATTAGAGGTATCCACAACCCCCTCCTTGGGTTCGATTAATTTGCTGGAATGGCTCACAGACCTCAGAGAAATACGTGACCAGATCACTGGTTTACTGGAAAAGGATATGACTCAGGGACACCAGGTGGAAGGAATGCATAGGATAAGGTCTGTGAGAAGGGGTGCATAGCTTCCATGCCCTTTCCAGGCGCGCCACTCTCCCCGCAACTCCACACCTTCTCCAACCCGGAAGCTCTCAGCATAAATGCATGCAACCCAAGGAGGAGGTTGTGGGAACCTCTGAGTTACAGCCAGGCTGTTTTTATGGAGGCTTCATTACATAGGCATGACTGATGAAACCACTGGCCATTGGTGACTGATTCGATCTCCAGCCCCACTCCCTTCCCTGGAGATGAGGGTGGGGAGTGGGACTGAACATTCTAAACATCTAATCACGCGTGGTTGGTTCTCCTGGCAACCAGCCCCCATCCTTACAAGCTTTTTAAAGGTCACTTCATTCAATAACAAAAGACACCTTTATCATTCTCCACACTTGGGAAATTCTGAGGTTTTGGGGAGCTGTGAGCCAGGAATTGTGGAAGAAGACCAAATAAATATGAGAAGTATACTTTTGGTCATCTGAATGACCAAATAAATATATTTTTAAGGAAGCCCAATATCACATACATTGAGCATGTGCTTTGTGTCAGGTGCTGCACTGGGGGCCTGGCAGGATGAACAAGTGCCAAGAAAACTGTGAAGAACCTGGGCCCAGAGAAGGTACATGGTCCTAAGAATGGCCAAGGCATTGCATCCATTCAATACTATATGCCAGGCACTATGCTAGGCCCTGGGATACAGCACTAATCAAAACTGATAAAAACCCTAGCCCGCTGGAACTAATGCTGAGAGGTGGGGGTGAGGTGGGACAGATGGTAATAGCGAGTAAGTGAAATATTGAGTATGTCAGATGGTAATAAAAACAGCGGAGAAAACTAAAGCAGGGGAAGGTGACAGGGCATTCTAGACAGGACATTTTAAGTAGGGCACTCAGAGATGATGACATACGAACAAAGAGCCAAGTGATGTCTGTCTGGGCGAAGAGCATTCCAGACAGAGGCCCAGATGTGAGGCCCTGAGGCAGAAGTAAGGAGGCCAGAGATGGGTGGTGGTGTGGTGGTGTGGTGGTGGGGAAGAGATGAGGTCAGACAAGGAGTTGTTGTCATTGTGGGTGGCCTTATAAGCATTTTAAAGGATTCTGGCTTTACTCATTAAAGCAGGGACCCAGCGGACACCGTCAGACACGGTCTGGGCTGACATGGCGAAAGCACTCAAGGGCGAGGGTGGCAGGCCAGTGGGGAGGCTAGGGGCAAGCTGGAACCCAGGTCTTCCTACTCAACCTAGTGCCCTTTTCACGTTTTTAGCCCTTGGCCCGCCCCACACTGGATGTCTGACCTGTTGGGAACCTACAGCGAAATCCGGCCTCGAGGACAAGTTCCTAGGGACGTTTTCAAGTCCAATGATAACAACGTGCTAAAGTCTATTCAGCATTAGGAAAGTTCCTGTCCGTGTTCCCTTAGCACCGGGAGCCGGGGATTGGCGAGCTGTGTGGCCTCCGCCAAGTCTCCTAACCACAGCCGACCGAATTACATCAGCTGTAAAAAGGGGCTAAGTGCCCTGACTGCTTCATAACATCAAAATAGATCATTCGAAAGCACCTTTAACACATCATTGTCTTTTACGAAAGGTAAATGTGAAGATGGAGCTGCTCTCAGAGGTTGAATTTGCACAGCACTTCTTAACTCCTTTTTAAAAGCTCCAAGACGGTCTGTGGGAACGGAACACGCTGGCCTCTCACCTAGCGCCCTGGGCGGTGCTGGACTCCGGGGCGGAGCTGCAGAGAACCAGGTCCCCCGACCAGGCTCGGGGATCTCTCCGACCGACTCCCAGCCGGGGCCCTCCGCGGGCCACTGGGCGGAGAGCGGCTGCGGGCCGCGGGCGGGAGGACGGGCGGGGCTGGCTGCCGAACCCCGGCCTGGGCGGAGCCGCCCCCGCCCTCGCTCCAGCCCGCCCCAGCCTCCCCGGGCCCGCTGCGCGCGCTCCTTCTCCTATAGCTTCCCGGGACCCCAGCGCACTGCGCCGCGTCCTGTCGCGTCTGTCCCCGCGGGTCACCGCTCGCCATCGCCGCGCCATGACCACCCAGCAAATAGTGCTCCAGGGCCCGGGACCCTGGGGCTTCCGCCTCGTTGGGGGCAAGGACTTCGAGCAGCCTTTAGCCATTTCCCGGGTAAGAGCAACCTGGGACGGGCGGGGAGCGGGGCGATCCCAGGCTGGGGAGCGGCGCGGCCCGGAGGGGACCTGGTGGGGGCTGGGGCCCGGCGGGCGCAGTCGGAGACGGCGGTTTCGGAGCTGGGGACAGAGCTGGGGCGGCTGGGTGCAGCCAGGTGCGCCGTGCGCTGAGCGCTTTCTGCGCGCCGCGGCCCCGCCACCCCTCGCTGCCCTTTCCCTGACGCTGCGCGCCGGGGCGAGCTGGGCGGCAGCCGGGCGAGCACTCGCCGAGTCCGCGAAGTAGAAAGGAGCCGTTTTCGTGCCTTCGCCCCGGAAGCGCGGCCCGGCGTGTGGACGCGCGGGACAAAGCGCCGAGGCTCTGAGGGTCCCCGCAGATCCCGCACGCTGGGAGACAGCACTTCTCCGGGCTTGGCGACTCGGAGAGTGGCGGAAAGTCGTTGGGAAGCCCCCGGGACGACCTGGAAAGTGAGGTGGGGTGGGGGTGGGGGGCGAGTGGGGTTAACTTTAAACACACAACAGAAACTACTCTTTCCCCACTCTTTGGATCTCAGCCTTGGCCAGATCTCACCTCCCTACTACCTTTTGGAGAAAAGGCGGAGTTTTGGAAACAAAAAAGCCCGAATAAACCTTCTTCGATATTTCCCTCCTCCTGCGGGAGATGGCCTTGGCCTTCTTTCTTACGGGCGTTCCTGGATTATCAACCGATCAGCCCTTTCCCCCCGGGAATACTTGCATCAAATGAATAATTGAAAACTTCTTAGAAGGGCTTCATTTCTGGAAGGGCCCAGGTTCAATCGGAGACCACCAGAAACCTCAGGAAGACCCAGATTTAGTGTTTGGAGGGCCAGGCTTTGGTCATCTAGTCCGAGCTAAAGACAAGCTTGATGTCCCACTCCCTGAGAGTGGCCACATTCAGTGCCTGCAACTACAATACAGCCGGCCAATAGATAAAAAAGGGAGCAAAAGCACTCCCTGGTGTCCACACTTCGCCTTAAATGCCTCACATTCCATTCTTGGGCCCATATACCTGGTGAAGCTGACCCTAAAGTTGCCTCCGCAGCCATCTGAATACCTCTTTTTTTTCTTGGAGGCGGGGTGAGGGTGGAGAGGGAAGGGGAAGATCTTTGTGGGTCCTTTTGACTGAAGTCCCTGCCTCCAGCAGCTGAAGGAATGTGGTTAGAAGTGCAGGAGGAAAGAAATTCGGGGCCTCCTCTTGGCTTCTCTGCCACCCACAGTCCGGCCCACATTACTTTCCGGGTGTGCCTAGTGGATTTAGGCAGGTGCCTCACTCAGTTCTCAGGCCCTGTCTTCCCTCCCTCTTCCACCTGCTGTCCTGAGGTGACCTCTTTGATTATTTTTGCAGGTACAGGCTGTCTTCCCAGCCACTGACTTTCTCTAGTGCAGAAACTGTTCCTTCCCCTAATCTGAACCCCCACCCTGAGGCCTGACACCAAGCTGAACTTGGCCATGCCCAGTAAATCTTTGGAGGCGTATTCACAAATGCTTGTCAGGGAAGGCACATTCAGACTCGCTTACCTCATAGTCCATTTGTCCTTGCTCTTTGTGTCTGTAATTAACTTGTCAGCCCTCTCCACTTCTGAATTTATATATGCTGTGAAACCTTTTTTTTAAGAAGTAGAAGATATATTGACAATCTGTTAAAAGGGCAGTTACCACCTGGCATTCTAACTGCTTTAAAAAGTCTTAACGCAAGTGCCATTGTGTAGGAATGGTGCCATGGAGGGGAAACAACACTGTAAATTCATTAGTTTGTACCTTCGTATATTCATTCATTCATTTATTTATTAGCACATGTTTAATGAGAATACACCATATTCCAGAAACTGAGTCTCAGAAATGAGAGAGAGCACGTAACTCCATTCTCAACGTGTTCGTGGTCTAGTGAGGGAAGCTAATCGGTATAATGCTCTTGGCAGTTGAAAGTGACTCAGAAGGTGACATTCTCATCCTGATAGTAGTTTGCTTGTTTCTTCATCTCATTTACACTTGGAAAAAAATGTGGGCCTCCTCCTGGAAATGGGAAAGTCATTGTCATAAAGGGGCGCTGAGGTGGCCATCTGAGATCTGGTGCTGGTCTGGTTTCTGCTGCTTCCCTGAGCTGTACTGAGATGAGCCTTCTATTGTCTGAGGCCACCTTTATCTCTGCAGGGAGGATAACCCCGGCCACTCACTGGCTATGAGCTAAGGACTGTGAGTGCATTGTAAATGGTGAACAGTGGTGAGGAGGTGTGAGGATTATATGCACCTTCTGATTGGTAGGTGTGCTACATTTATCATCCTGGGCACGTAGAGTTTGCTCGTATGGTATGTGTAGACTTTGAGTTTCCACACCAAAAACAAGCAATAAAACTAGATTGGTAGAGGACTGCCTTTGCTTTAAATAACTACATTTGCTTTCTGCATGAATTATTCTGGTATTGGCTCTAGTCTTTTGTTCAACTGCTAAAGCCTCTGCATATAACTCTGTAATCTGTGCACTTGAAATTGCTTTTTTCTTTTTTAAAATATAAATGCATAGCAAATGCATTTTAAAATATAATTTTAAATATATAATATATTTTAAAATATAAATGCATAGCAAATGATTATAAACTACCTGTTTAATTACCACCATGTGAAGAAATAGAACATTGCCCACACCCCAGAAGCTCACTACACATAACCCTGTCCTGACTTATGGTAATCACCTCCTTGTTTTTCTTTATAGTTTTACCACCTACATATGTATCTTGAACACCATAGTTTAATTTTGCCTGTTTCTGAGCAGAATCATACAGAACACATTGTGTGTTTGTGTGTATAGCTACGGTCGCCCCTCAATGTTTTCACCTATTGTGATAACTTTAAAATTTCAATCCAGATTTTCAATTTTAAATGGACAAAAACTAGCTTTCTTCCTTTCTGAGTTTTTCACGTAAGTCCTCTACCTTGGACTCCCTGAGAATCCAGACACACATTTGCCACTGTCCCCTGAGATTTTTTTCTGTCAGTTCCTGCTCCAAATCTATAGCTGTCTGTCCCTTGAGTTTTTCTTTCTTTTCCTATATGACTTTTTTATTTCCTCTAGTTGCTTTCAAGGGAGGCCTTCTGAGAATCCACACCCAGGCCAAAATTGCTGCTCAGTCTATTTAGACTATTTTTCTCTCCCAGCAACTGACAAAAGACAGGAAGGGGTGGGGTCAGAGATAAAGGGATGCTCTTATAGGGTGGAGCTGCTCATTTGCCTCTTGAGTCCTGGGGAAGCCTTTGCTAAGGGCAGTGTGGTTTTTCTGGGGAATTGCTTAATATCCTGAGGGGTGCTTAATAATGAATATTATGTAGCCATAGGGTCTTTGCTGATTTTTAAAAATAAAAATGTCATATTCAGACTCAAGTCAGTTTATTCATGTCCTAGAAGTCAAAAAACAGGGCTCATCTGTCAGATTATGGAAAGCAAGAAATGTCCATAAAGGCTCATTATGTATTAATGCCTCTTACTCTGCACTCCCTCATTCTGTGAAATCAATCACCTGGGAAATATTAGCGATTCCAGCTGATCACTGCTAGTCTAAGGAGAGAGGAGGAAGAGGATGAATCAGAGGGAATGGCATGTGAGTGAATGCTTGAGCATACTGGCTGAAACTCATCAAGCCACGTTATGACCACCTAACCAGACACGCTCCCTGTCCCCCACCTCCTAGGTGCCAACAGGCTTTAAGGTATTGCAGCGTGGCAGGTGACTGAGAGGAGATTATCATCTAACCACTGAAGTCACACTCCTGGGCGGATCAGGATTGGGAAAGGCACCAAGGAATTGCTCTGGTGCTGGAACTGGCTTCCAAGCTGTGCTCATTCCCTGGGCTGTGCCTTGCACTGCTCCATGGAGGGGAGAAAAGCAGATCTTCTTTGCTTTTGATGGAGAGGAAGCTCAGGTCCCTGTCAGTTAGGTAATTTGTTTGAATTTACATAATTTTTCATTGACTGAACAATTTCTTAACAACCTTGCACACTGGTTAATATGAACAAAAGTGGTTGTGTTAGAAAATTAATTTTTAAAGAAAGATTTGACTTCCAGTGTGTCTCAGAGGAAAGCCTGGGGAAGCTGCCAGAACTTTTGTGTGGTGCCCAGTAAAGTTCTCAGGACTCAAGCTGAGCTTCAGTCCTGAGCACCACATTGGGTGACCCTGGGCAAGTCACATACCTTCTCTAGAGTTCAGTTCTCTGTAAAGACAATATAATAAACAAAAAAACAAACCTGATGGTTTTATACCCTTTGAATAGGAGGACCCCATTTTACTGTTAACATATGTCCCAGTCTCTCACATGACATTAGTTGTACCTTCAAACCTGGTTTGATTGAGAAAACCTTACAAATTCAGAAGTGTTTTCAGATGAGTTTGTGGTGTGTTATTCATATGTGAATATCTGTGTCCAGATGACTCTTGTGTTAATCATAAGAACCCCATTTACACTTGAAAGTTTTGGTGAGAAATGTTTATTTGATTGGCTTGTGGTAATGACCATAGTTGAAATGTATGTAGGACCTTTTATATGCCACGCACAATTCTAAATGCTTAATATATTCTCAGTAATTTTCACAAGTGTGTTGTGAGGCAGATGCAATTAAGATAACCCTTTTACAGGTGCGGAAAGGCCTGAAAGCATTAAGTACTCTGCCTGTATTGTGCAGTAGTGAGTGGTAGAGCTGGAAGTGGCTGAGCAGTCTGGCTGTAGAGCCCATGGCCTTAATCTCTATATCATACTAATATTTTAATAGCAGCTAATATGTTTTTGAGTGCCTACTCTGTGTTAGGTGTGCACTTGAATTAGCTTCTGTACTCCCCACAACCCATGACACAGGGACACTGGACACAGTAAATTATAGAGCTGGGATTTAAAGTCAGGCAGACTGACCCCCAGACCAGCTTTAAGCACTCTAATCTGCCTCTTGATAAGCCATAACTGTCAGTGTTTCATGCTAATAATATCTTGGTACACAACCTGAGAAGTGCTAATGGTGGTACAGGTATCAGGGAAGACCCTTTTGGGATTCCCAAAGCCTCTTGTGCCCATGAGGGTTGTTGGCCTCAGCCAAGTGCTCTTGGAGCTCAGAGCATCCCAGAGAGCAGCACCTCCCTCCCTGTTCCTTCTGAAAAGCCAGAAGCCCTGGCTCCAGCTGGAAGAATGGACGTCTGGCTATGGGATTCCATTCCCATGTGGACCATGAAGAACAGAAGAGTGGAGGCGTTGAAGGACTGGCCAGAGAAAAGCCTGTCTGGGTGGCTAGGAGGGTATTTGGGGATGGTTTTTGTGGCTAGTGAAGATGACCAGGTGGTGGACAGATCTCCTTTGCCCAGCCAATGATGGGCCCGGAAAGTGGCAACCAAGCCAAGTCCAAAATGACATACATATATGCCTGTGAGGTCCTGAGACTTTCAAAGGGTTCATTTCAGCATGGTGCTTATTAGCATCCTGTATGATTGTTGCTGCCATTGTTAGCCTCATCGTGGGTGAACTGGAATGCTCATCAGTAACTGAGGTCTGTGGTGTATTTTCACGCAAGCAGTACACTGCCTTCCTGACAAATGCCGTAAACGTTAAACATGATTTTCTGAAGGACACTCTGGTCTTGTAGGAGGCCAGGTTCTTCTGCAAGGACTCAGGGCCTAATTATTGTTAATATTATTTTTTGTGTGGGTAGTTCCCTGGCTGGGAATCGAACCCAGGCCACAGCATTGACAGCACCAAAGCCTTAAGCCACTACACCACCAGGGAACTCCCAGGACCTAATTTTTATAGACATGACTATTCATATCAAATGAGACAATAAGGACATAAGTGTGTCAGATATGAGATAAAGATGACTAAATGCATAGAGATAGATTACATTTACCTCCATTTTGCCGGGGGTGCGGGGGGTGATTCCCTGGCTGGGAATCGAACCCAGGCCGCGGCATTGAGAGTGCCGAAGCCTTAGCCACTACACCACCAGGGAACCCCTCCATTTCTTTCTTTCTTTCTTTCTTTCTTTCTTTCTTTCTTTTTTTTTTTTTTTGTATTTGGGTAGTTCCCTGGCTGGGAATCGAACCCAGGCCACAGCGTTGACAGCACCAGCGCAGAAGCCTAGCCACTACACCACCAGGGAATCCCTCCATTTCATTTTTTAAAAAATTAGAGAAAATACTCATCCTTCTAAAGATAAACCTATCCATGCCCTGTGACCCAACAATTCTAGATAAAGACTCAACGGAAGTGTGTCCACATGGGCACCAAAAGCCTTGTCAAGAATTATCTAGGAGTTCCCTGGTGGTGTAGTGGCTAAGGCTTCGGCGCTCAAAAGAACTCAAATGTCTAACAACAGTAGAATTGAAAAGTAAATACATCAGTTACATGATATCAAACATCACAGTAATGAGAATGAAGGAATTACAACTATGTACAAGGATATGAATGAGACACACACACACACACACACACACACACATAAATAGGAGGGAAAGAAGCCAGACATAAAAGGGTAAACATATATATTAGTATATTTATCACTACAGTATTATATATCAATATATTATATTTCCTACCTAAATATATATTGACATATAAATGATATAAAGTTAATCTATGGTGTTGGAAGTCAAAATCATGGTTACCTTTCCAGGCAGTTAGGATGAGAAGGAGGCATGAGGGGATTTAAGAAATTCAGCTAATATTTTGTTGTTTTGTTATTGTTTTTTTTTTCCTGTTTTGTTACTGGTTTTGATAAACTGGTGCTGATTCCGTGGGTGTGCTCTCTATGTGAGAATACAGCCAGCTGTCTATTTACGATTTGTGTACTGTTCTGTATGTGTGTTATTCAATAAAAAGTTTATCTAAAAACCCTTGTGCTTGTTATAAAAGATCAAATATTTAAAAATGTGGAAAGCATAAGGTAAAAGCCTACTCCACACCCTTCCTCAATCTTACTTCCAAGAGGTAAACACTGTTAACAGTTCGCTGCACAACTTTCCAGACTTTTTTTTTCATTCATGTAGCATTTTTAAAATCAAAATACCATATCCAAGTGAACTATTTAGACATCATTGCTTTGTACTTCCTGTCTTACTTTTTCTGCAGTGAATCAAGAATTAAAGACATCTTATTTAACTGTGTGTCCTCGGGCAGGGTGAGTCCCTGAAGTCCCAGTGTCCTCATTTGTAAAGTGGGAATAATAGTACTTGTCTTCAAAGGTTGTAGTGAGTATGGAGTTAATGTATATAGAGGGCCTAGCATTACAGCTCACACATAGGAGGAATCTGGAGACCATGGTACTATTAAAAGAATACGAATGGGAGCTACTATGTACTGAGTGCTTATTGTATGCCAGTCTTCCAAACTCTTATTTTTGCCTTTTTTTTTTATTTTTATATGGGTAGCTCTCTGGATGGGAATCGAACCCAGACCTCAGCGCTGATAGCACCGGAGCCTTAAGCCACTACACCACCAGAGAACTCCCTTCCAAACTCTTTATACATGTAATCTCATTTAATCCTTCCAACAGCCTAATGAGGTTGATACTATTATGTTTTGCTTGATAAATGAGGCATAGAGAGTAACTTGCCCAACAATGTGTTTGTGTTTTAGGTTGGGAGGATGGTTGGAGCTATTTAAATGAACATGGGGTTCAGAGGGACTCAATGACTTCTTGATAAATAGGGCATCCTATTTTGCTACCTGCTTTTTAATTGCATTTCTACGTAAGAAGTGATGGTTGATCTTTCAGACTGAGAATCATAAGTCTCTGAACTGTTATTCCTTAGTGTTAATAATAACTTCCTTGTGCACCAAGTGTGAAGTGAAGTTGGATTAAGGTACAGCTCTTCCGCAAGTACTTGAACCCTACTTTATTGCCTCATTTCCTTGAGAAAATGGTTGCAGAGTAACTAAGAATGCTTGGAAACATTCTTGGATTTTCAGGCCAACCTGTATGAGTTCATACAGTTTCTGTGGCTTAAAGTCTGTGCCATCGCCCTGGCCCACAAACAAATCGAGTCGGAAATCTGACCAAGGGAGTTCAGATTCCATATCTCAATGGCATACTGCAGAGCTGGGTCCTGCTTTGTCCCCTTGCTTAGAATATTTTAAACTTATGCCTAAAAACTTTGACACAGACATTAAGTCAATGGAAGTTGTCCCTAAAGGCCCATGGCACTGAGATTGAACTTGAATTCCAAATTTCTTTATTCCAGGCTTGTTTTTTTTTTTTTTTTTTTAGCTTTTTGGTATGTGGGTAGCTCCCTGACTGGGAATCGAACCCAGGCCGCAGCACTGACAGCGCCAGCGCCGAAGCCTTAAGCCACTGCACCACCAGGGAACTCCCCTTGTTTTATATAATACTGAGTTATAACTATATTTATGCTATCTCACTTACTTATAAGAAGGATTCAAGGTGATTTACAACACCAAAACACATATTTACACTATTTAAAACGTAAGAACACACATCATAAGATTTAACAAAAAATTGCAACACAAAAGAGGAGAAATGTACCAGGACCTTTAAATCAGGTAGTTTCTGAAATTGCACACTACATTTGACTGAGTTTTCTGGCCAAGGCAAAATAGGAACCATGTTGAGTTAGACATCTGGAATGAAATTACTTTGACAATACTCTTATTTACATAGCACCTTCAAGATGCTGACCAACATGATAGGGACTGCCTTTTTGGTGAGAGAGAAATACTATTCTAATGGGCGTTTCTTTCAAGGGCCTTCTATGTACTTTATTTAATAGGTAAGCCCTTGAAGTTGTTTCTGGAGGAGCTGAGATTTAGGTCTAAGTATTTTTTGTTTACCTGATGATTCGTTTATTCAGGGAGACAGCTCTGGGGGAAAGGATGGTCAGTATCTCCCTTGAAGTTTCCAAACCTGGTGAGCGTCAGAATTTTCTGGGAAGCTTTAAAAAAATACAGATTCCTGGGTTCCACTGTGTAGATACACCCTCTTCAGTAGATCTGAGGTGGGGTGAGGAGATCTATTTATATTTTTAAAGTCACCGTGGGATCTGATGACTAACTTGTTTGGGAACCATCGCCTCATTCTTGCAAATACCAGAGTTTTTCCCCTGAGTTGTTAGTGAGCTGGGTCAATTTCTGGCCTAAGGTTTCGACCCCAATTCCAAAGGGCAAGGTTATCAGCGTTCTGTGCATGTTCAGGGAAGTGACCTATATTCCTGTCCACAGGTAAAAGTCAGAGAACCTTCTGAATAGACACGGTTTTATTCCTGGGGGGTTGGGGGGAGGAAGCTCTGCATCAGAACTGTTTAAACTGTTTGACAAACATTTGGTTAAAACCCTCATTCTGTCAAAAAGATAACAGTACAATTTGTCATCCAGATGGGAACACTGTTGAGAGATTTCACTCTCAGGCAGGGCTTTTGATAATTAAGATGGAAAAATAGTTTAATGTCTTGGGCAAACCAGGGTGTTTTACAATCCTAGTAAAAAAATGTTTCTGCATATAATTTTGCTTTACAGAACTTTTCAACTAAGCCAGTGGTTGGTTACAAACACATTTGCATGAAGGGGTCAGGAGGCAACATAAATGAGTTTTTTTGTTTGTTTTGTTTTTTGTATGTGGGTAGCTCCCTGGCTGGGAATCGAACCCAGGCCGCAGCGTTGACAGCACCGAAGCCTTAAGCCACTACATCACCAGGGAACTCCATAAATGAGTTTTGACTCGAGGTTGAGGTATTAAGAAAATTAAATTGATAGCTGTAAGAATGATGATAAATGAGAACTGTTGCCAGATTTCTGTGTTGCGGGCAATAGAGCGTGGTGGGGGCTGTGACTAAAGGAAGAGCATGTGCCTCACCTGGAGGGGGTAGAGGTTCTGCCGCTGGTGCTCGTGGCTGCTATATGGAATACAGACCCAGAATTGCTAGGTTTTCTGATTTTTCATAAAGGCTGAGAATTGAGGTTTTTGTATGAAATTTACCCATATATAAATGTTGGCAATGGGTTCCCTGGTGGTGTAGTGGCTAAGGCTCCGGCGCTCTCAATGCTGCAGCCTGGGTTCGATTCCCAGCCAGGGAACCACCAAAAAAATAAATAAATAAATGTTGGCAAGTCATTTATTTATTTATTTTGTTGCTGATTTTATTTTATATGTATGCATGTATGTATGTATGTATTTATTAAAAGAATTTATTTACTTATTTTATGTGGATAATTCCTTGGCTGGGAATCGAACCCAGGCCGCAGCATTGACAGCGCCGAAGCCTAGCCACTACACCACCAGGGAACTCCCTATTTTATGTTTTTAAAGATTTTTATTAAAAATATAGCTAACACACAGTATGTCAGGTTCAGGAGTATACCATAGTTGTTGCAGGTAATTTAAATTAAAAAAAAAAAAGCCAAGATTGGGGGTTGGATTCATTTCATGGGCCATCAGCTTCCAATCTTGAGCCCAGGGAATTGAAGGAACCCCATCTAGCTGTCAATTGAACATGTAATTTTAATGGAACTGCCTTCTGGAAGGTCCACTAGGGGAAGCCAGTTTCCCAGGGGCTGGCCTGAAGGCTGACTGGGTGACTCCCTGAATGGGTCTACCTCTTCGAACCACAATTATGAGAATATTGTCAAACTCAGTCACCTTTTTTTTTTTTTTTAAAGTGGTGAAACAAAAAGATAGTTTATTGAGGGGAAAGTACACTCCAAAGAGGTAGGAGCGGGCTCGGGCAAAGAAAGTGGCTCAGGAGCCAAATTCAGTCACTTTAATCTTAGCGGAACTAAGGCTCAGTGGTTGTTTCTTGGCAGTAAGTGGGCAATCAAGTCAGATGTTCTGTGTAAATTCCTTTGTTGCTCCCCATTGTTTTGCAGATAAAGTTCAGTCTTCTTAGACGAAAATAACAGGGCTCTTAAGTCTGATCTGTGTTTCCATCTTCAGCCTCATCGCCTTCCTTCCCCTTCACTTCCTGTGTTTTATCCACGCCAGTCCACATGCTGTTCCTGTAACTTGGCATGCTCTTCCCCACATCCTGTAGTGCCTTTCATAGTTTTGAACAACCATTTCCTCCAGGGAGTCTTCCTTGATTCCACCCTTATGTTCCCATTGCCTCTTTGCTTGCTTCTGGCACAGCACTCATCAGCACTTGTACATGCCTGTCTCCTCCAGGATTTTGTGAGCTCCCAGATGGCAGGCACTATCCTTTTCATGTCTGTATTGCAGAGCCTTGTGTGGTTCCTGGAATCCAGAAACAATAGCTCACATTTCTAGAGCTCAGCAGTGTGCTCTGCCTGAATCACCTCGTGGGATCCTCACAATAGTCTTCCAGCGTCAGGACTGTTAGCATCCCTGCTTTTTAGATGAGAAGAGTGAGGTGCACAGAGGTGAACTATCCTGCCCTAGGACGCTTGGCTTACAGACAAGACTTGACCCCTGGTCATGTGACTTCAGAAACCACCTCTTAGTCAACAAGCTACACTATCCTTCAGAATGTGTGTAGAGAATGACTGGTGAAGGGATGAAGGAAGAACATGCCATAATCACAGAGGAGGAAGGTTACCTCTTCATCTCTCATGGCCAGGAGATACACATCCAGTTCTGTATAATGGCAATGTTTAGTTTTTTAGATGTAAGTTGAAGAAAGCGCGAGAACTACATCATACTCCTATTCTGCGCCATTTAAAAGTGGCATTGTACTCTTCACCTTACATGCTCAAGGGTCTGGCGCGGTGCTGTAAAGATGTACAAGGAACGTGCAGTACAGGGCAAGTGTACATACAGGCTGGCCTCTGAGCAGTGTCTGGCGGCGGGGAGGGAGCCGTGAGTGGGTCCCGCAGAAAATGGCAGCTGGTTCGCATGCCACACCCACTTACTCTCCTGCAGCACCGAGGTGTGTCACTGAGGTGTGTGGTCTCTGGGGAAGAAAGCTGGATAGGTCTGTTTCTTTGGAGTATAAGATTTCTTTTTTAGTAATTGAAGCTGACTCCATTATGAGCTGGTTTTGATGGAATTTGATGGTCAGGAGGAAATTCCAATTATACGGTATGGTATAATACTGGGTTAAGTGGATGGACTCTGGAGTCCCACAGCCTGCCACTCAACAGTTACATAACCTCAGGCAAACCACTTTTCCCCATTTCCTCATCTGTAATGATGCAATAATATTGCCTACCTGGTAGCATCACATGAGGATGGGTAAGTTAACCCTTGTCATAAACTGTGCTTGGCACACAATAAGCACTCATTAACTCCTGGCTGTGATTATGATGACTAGTTGGAGTCCACCGGTCGAACTAACTGATGTTGGAGACACAGGACTTCTCTCCGAGACCCTTTTCAGTTCTGTGTTCTGATTTGGGTATTTTATAAGGGGTGAGGTTACTGGGCCCCACCCAGCTCAGTACAGAGCAGTTGAGGTGACTGTCCTTGGTGGGAGGCACTCAGGCAGTGGCAGCATTCTATGTACCTATAGTTGGAGGCCACAGCAGATGACTCGCAAAATTCTGTGTTTCTCTTTGGCTCTGGCAGTTGTTGGGCTTGGAGCATCTGCGTGTGGCATCGTGGTAAAGCAGAAAGGGAATGGAATTTGGGATAAAGGGACTTGGTGTCAAGTTCAGGCTTAAGCCTTTAGCTGTATGAACTTGAATCAGTCAGTCACAGCTTCTGCGAGTCAATTTCCTCATCTATAAAAGTTGTATGTTGGTGAGGTCATCATTATTAAACTCTCAAACAGGAGATTACATGTGAAAGGGCTTTGTAAAAGGTAAAGCTATAATTTGTTTAAATCCATTTTTTTAAAAAAACCAGTGGCTCTTGAAGGAATGAGTTTAATTTGTGTGATTCCATTGATGTTGCCTTATAACTTTCTAAGATTTCCTTTGGCTTCCCATCCGTTTGGCTTAAAAAAATAAAAATCGGAACAAACGACAGGATGGCCAGGCCTTGATTATTCAGGATCAGGGCTCTGAAGACTGGTTCCAGCTTGTCCAGGACCTGCCCGGATGTACTGAGCAGGAATGACTCTACCACAAGACAGTTTAAACCAAATGCTGGAAATTACAGAGCTCTTAGCAGCTGAGCATATGATATCCAAAGAAACTTCTACTTTGATCTTTTCAAACCTTTCCCCCCATTCCCTATCTCATCATTTTAGTTTTGTGAGTGGTCACATTCCAGGATAGCGATATTAAGGGAAATGATTATTTGATCTCTTTTGAAATAGTCATTTTTTAAGAGGATAAAATGAAGTAGCATGATTACCCATTTAGCATCTCTGGAGTTTCTAGGTTCACTCATTCATTGGACAAATATTTATTGAGTACTTACTATGTGCCATTCACTGTGCTGGGCACTGGGGAGACCATGGCACACATGGCAGGCAAGATCCTGTTTAGCAGGCTCGTAGACATTAAATAAATAAACCCACAAAATGAATTTACAAACCTAATGTGACAAGTGCTGTGATGAAGAGGAACAGACAGAGTGGGGGGAATTTAACTTAGGTCGGAGGTCAGGAAAGGCCTCTCTGAAAAGGATCATTTAAGCTGAGACCTGAAGTTAATCAGGCAGAGATTATAGCAAGTGCCAAGGCCCTGAGATGGGAAGGAAACAAGACCCTTATAGCTAGAGCGTAGTTATGAGGCATGGCATGATGAGGGTGAGAGGGAAGGCACGATCCTTAGAGACTCATGGAGGATGCTGGTTTTATCCCACGGGGACTATACTCTTTAACGTTGTTAGAATTAGTCATGATAAATGAATTTGATCAGGTTGATCTCTCTGGATGTAGAGTTTGCCAACCCAGAAACGTTGCCAATCGCAAATAAAGTGATGCCTAAGGCCATTTTTAAAACAGGGGGTCTCTATTCTTCAGAAAAAGCGAAATGTACGTGCGGTCACACCAGATCAGCCTTCTCAGGAAGACAGGCAGAAAATGAGAGGCATTTGTTTTTACTGCTTGTACTGGGTGACACAGAGGTTAGCTCCACCGCGGGGACTGGGAAAAGGAGCCTACGCTGACTGGGATAAGTGTCTTTTCCCAGTGGCTGGATGAGAAGGTCTGACCTTGGATCGGGGCTTTCGTTTTCTAAAGGCGAACTCTCTGGTAGACAAATGATGGGAAAGCCAGAAAGGAAGGTTAGGAGGTCAAGGTCTCTGTGCTGGTTTCCACATCCCACTACATTCCAGGAGAGTTTTGCCTGATAAAGTCATAGCATGTCTGAGCCAGAAAAGGGACCTCAAGGATCAAGTTGTCCACTCTTCGTTTTATGGGGTCAGGGTGCTGATGAGGACATGGGCTGTGGCATTACACCAGGGTTATCATTTTCAGTCTGGTGAAGGCTGATTGGAAACTGTGGCTGCTGAAAACTGCATGAGATACGGAAGCTTAGGGCATAAGCCTCGTATCCTGATTTGGTGCCTTGAAGGGCCTCTTACCTGTGGTTCAGCCTTACAGAGACACCCGAGTGTCCACAAGATCTTCAGTTGGCTAAGAGTCAAGGGTCTTCTCCATGGACATGTGGTGGGGGAGGGGAGGCTGGACCCTGTTGGCACTGGGAGTCTGGGTTATATTAACACCATGCTGCTCCTGGGGGGCTTGGAATTCCCATCAAGGAAGGTCTTCTATGTCAAAGTCATGGAGTAGCCTGGGGATGATAGTAATATCTTTAGTATACTTTAGTTTAGTAAATACCTCATAATAAAAAAATTACTCTGAGTTTAGTATTACTTCAAAATGAGTTTGTATTTTGTTCATCACAACAGCACCTGTATTCACTTGAAAAATGAATACCAATTGTACATGGTATTTATTCAGTTCACATGGAATGCCCAGTAGGCAGATGGATTTTGATGACCCATTGCAGTAATTGAGTAGCTTCCCTTAAGCATTGATGACCTGTAAAGTTGGAACTACTGGTTCAGAAGTATCAGCCTGCAGAAAACCAGCCACCTATAGGGGATGACCCTAATTACAGTTGACTGCTTAGATGGGAGGAAATGAACCAGTGTGAATCCATACTACCAGATTTTATTTTTGTTGCTTTTTTTTTTAAAGGACAAAAGTAATTCAAGCTCATTGTAAAAACCAGAAACATTACAGAAATATCTAACTGAATAATTTTTTCCCTGCATAAATAACATATTAAGATTTTTATAGAAACAGGATATTATTGTACATAATGTTCTTTAAGTGTGTGTATTTTTTAAATACATAATAATTGGTAATTCATTTTAAGGAAGCAATAGGGTTCAATAGGAAGAACATTAGGTCTGGGTTCAGGGTTTGAGTCCTAGCTCTGTAATTTACTAACTGCATGACTAGTAATATGGTAATATACTAGTTGGGTGGGGTCCCAGGTAAGTCAGATCTTTCTAAGCCTCAGTTTTCAGGTCTCTAAAAAAGGGAACTGATAGTTGTCCTTTCTTACAGGGTTATTGTAAGTATCCAATGAGATTGTATGTAGAAAAGGACTCTTTGTAAACCATAATGCATTTTATAAATATAAAGGATTGTCATTATTGACATTTATAATTTCAGTCTTCTTTCATTTTGAAATGCTTTGATCCACATCAGTGAATACTTAATCTGGTGGTAACTTACTCAGTGATTGCCTTGCAGGTGAGTAATAACTACCCTGCTCTTTCCCTTTTTCCAGGTCACTCCCGGAAGCAAGGCTGCTGGAGCTAATTTATGTATTGGAGATGTAATCACAGCCATCGATGGGGAAAATACCAGCAATATGACACACTTGGAAGCGCAGAACAAAATCAAGGGCTGCGTAGACAACATGACTCTCACGGTAGCCAGGTAAGGGCCGTGGAAATGCCCACTTGTTTTTGATCGACTGGAAGCTGCTGTGGGCAGGGACTGCCTCACCCATCTCAGAATCTCCTACACCCCAAGTTCAGTGCCATGCCTGCTATAGGCAGGGGAAGAGATCTGGGCACTGGTTTTTCAGTTTGCTCATTTCCTCAATAATTTTTACTGTGCTTGTTATAGTGTGGGCGACTTTCTCTAATATATCTGCATTTTCCCTTGATCTAACACAATTAGTCAAAATTTCGAAGAAGTAAGATCAGTTAAATATTGTCGGGTGAAATGAAATGACAACTTCCTCCTGGAGACCACTGAGTATCTGCTCGGGGTGCTGCTCCCGCCACACCACGCCGAGCAGTGGGTGTGCCAGGGAGTACAATGACGACCGCACACTAGAGTGTAATTGTAAGTGTAAGTCTGAGGAAGGACAGCTGAATGCCCTCAGCAGGCTGACGAGTGAGGAGAGCACTCTGGGAGCTGGCCCTGGGGTAGAACTCCTGTTCTTCTTTTATTGCATCTTGGAAGGGGCCCTGCAAGGCCATTTCATAAGTGATTTGGTTTAACATTATAGCTCCCTATTTTCTGTTGGATCAAGTTCACGTTCTTCATTCTGGTCTCCTGTTATGTTAACCTGCTCTTTAATATCTCACTAACCTTAGCTTCTACAGCTCTTCATCATGAACCTTTGGCTCAGGTTCTTATTTGTGAAGCAGGCTTTTCTGGCTTTCTTCCACCGGGTGCCGTAGGACTGGCTGGAAGACCATGTGTGGGGCAGGATGTCAGAACATTTTGTACACTTCAGTGTCCTACCCCCGTGGAAGGTGCACCGTTTTATTAACTACCCCTCAAAAGTACATTAACCTCTCATTCTTGTCTCTATGCGTATCGCAGCCCAAATTCCCCTCCTTCCAAGCCCTAGACATTCATTCATAGATTAATTGATTTTTGATTCACTTACTAGAAAATTGAACATGTTCACCTGTATGTGAGGGCTGTCTGGAAAGTATCCAGCCATGTAATATGAAAAATAGAGGCATTTATGGCTGGATTTTTCCCCGGAAAGCTCTTGTATAGCTGGCACTGCTAAGCACTCTGAAAATACAAAGATAAGTACAGAGATTCTCTCTCTGTAAGAGAAAACAAAACAAAACTATACTAATGAAAACTGAGACTAGACTGAGATTGTTGCTGTGTGATGGGTGCAGAGAGATCCTTTACAAGCTCCGAAAAGGAAACTTCACTGTGATTGGGTGCAGATGAGCCTCATGACCAGTTGTTATCTGATCTGGTCAGGAATATCCGCAGAGATATTGTAGAAGGGAAGCTTGTTCTGTCCTGAGCAGGGGTGGGCAGGCTGAGTCACGCTCAGGAGCAATGAGGAGGCCTTTGTGGCTGGGGGTCAGCAACACAGTTAGTGAGGGGGGACGAGACGGGAAGAAGTCCCAGCAGCTCGGGAGGCCTCTCAGCGCTGAGCCTGGGCAACCATTGAACATGACATCAGATTGGTGCTGTTCAAGTATTACCCTGATGACCAAGTGAAGGGGACAACGGGCAGAGGGCTAGTTCAGAGGCTATGTAGTGGTCAGGCAAGAGGGGCCATTTTCCCACTCTGTTCTTAGTACAATTTATTTAGCATGAATGAAACAATAGCTTTGTCACCCTCTTGCAGATCTGAACATAAAGTCTGGTCTCCTCTGGTGACAGAGGAAGGGAAACGCCATCCATACAAGATGAATTTAGCCTCTGAACCACAAGTAAGTACTTGTTCACGTTGCCACTCCTCTCACTAGCCAGCGTCTTTTCTGCTGTTCACACAGCTCAGCACACTCCTGTTTTTTCCTGCCCTGGAGGCCTGGAGATGACACGGCAGGGAGAGCCGACCACTCTCACAGCTGGGTCCTGGCGCTTGTTCAGTGCTTCCCGTAAGGGAACTGTGGGAGGAAAGGGCTGGAAAACCCCAAGGCAGCGACGCTGTGGCCTGGGCTGGAAGCAGAGGGTAGGAAGGCGATCCAGGAAGCGGGTGGAAGCCTTCCTGTGCAGAATAGAATAGGGTGGCAGGATCGTGTAAAGTAAAGGATCTGACTCGGATCAGGTGGATTTCCGATTCAAGTGAATCATGCCGGGGATGAAAATAAGTTTGGGTCCTGAGGCCTAGAAGCTCGAGGAGCTAAGGGGAAAGAGAACAGTAAACTCAAGAGTGCTTCTCCTCCTGGTATCCCGCTATCTGGTTTCCATGATCCTTAGGGTGGACATCTCTATTTTTGTTTTGGTGAGGCTTCTAGTAAGACCTTAAAATTACTAAAATGAAGTGTAATTCATACTGAAAAATGGGCTAGGGAGTCATTGTACATTTTGTCAGTCAAATAGAATTTTCTGGGACAGTAGACTGTCCTAGGATCCCATATTTGTAAATAAACCTCTCAGTACTTGGAGTATAGGTGATTTTATTTCTTTCTTCTTTAACTGCATCTTCTAAGTAATCTACAGTTGAATGGGCATTCTTTTGAAATTAGGGGAAAAGTTTAAAGACTGTTTAAAACATCTTTGTAAAATTCCTCATGCTTCTTTTCACAAAGTATGTGTCTGTTGGATAAATTAACAAATTATTAATGATAAGTTAATAAGTAAAATGATACTGGCTTTTGAAAACTTCCTTTAGACTAGTTTGTGATTGTTACCCATTTAATCCCAATGAAAGATTTGGACTTTAATTTTTTTCTAAGTTGGGGACACTGGTTTTTATGGTGAATTGAGATACAATCAAGGTAACATAGCCAGCTATTTTTTATACATAAAACGGACACTTGTATGAAATTGAACTCCCTGGGTACATCAGTGTGGGAAATTGTGTGGTTGTACTTAAGTCATATTTTCTCAAATGACTTTTATTAAAATGTCAGAAATCTAGTCACACAGATTTTTTCCATTAATATAATAAAAATCATACTTCAGAATCCTAAGAGTAACATTTAAGGATCATTTTGCACCTGACATTTCAAAAGTGACATGAACATATTATTCTGTACAGCTCCTATTAGGAAAGTTCATAAAATGGTGCTTAGTCTGTAAATTAGCAGTTGTGCAAACTAATTTAAAACATGCCATCATTATTTTAGATTCCCCAGGGAGTTCTTAGCCCATTAAATTTACTACAAATGTATTGCTTCTTGGCCTTTTGGCTAAGATCAAGTGTAAATTTACTACAAATGTTATGTTTTAATGTATTAAATTCTCTTATAGTTTATAATGCAGAAGGAATGTTTTTTTTTTTTTTTTTTAATTTGGTCTATTTGAAATCCTAGTGTTCACTTGAATAAGGTAATACTTAAATTTCAGTTATACCTTTTATATATATTATACTTGAATTTTCATCTCATATAATCTGGTTACCTGTATTAATATTTTGAAGGTAGTTCTCATCAGATTAAATTCTCAAATACTTTAACATCTAACTTGAGTATATTTTTCGATTCCAGTATTTCTTGGTTTGTATAAAAAGTTTCCCACCTCTCATTTTTTCAAAATCTTCCACTTCCAGTCATTCTAAAATAGAGGAATGAGTAGGAGCAGAGTTCATGTATAATTAAAAGCTCTGTTAGTTCATGTAATGCCAACACCCCAGCTTATCTGAGGTCAGAGCAGTTACACACCTAGTTTATATTTCCTCATTATTGAGTTTCCTAAGCGACTGATAAATACAAAGCCCAAACAATTACATCATCCCTTCCAAAAGGCAGGCCCTTGAATTACCCGCCTGACTTCTGGAAACACCAGTATTCACATGGGGCTAGAGATATTCCTCTTATGTACAAAACAGATACATTCTTGGAAGATTTCCTATAAAGTGAAAACCAGAATTTCTAACCTGAATTTTCTATTGACTTCCATTCTAATTGGAAATGTATTTCTATGGAGGGAGAAGGGAACGGAGACTGGTGGAGTATCTGCTGTGTGCCAGGCACTGTGCTTGGCACACTAATACTTCACACCAAGTCCTTGTGAAAGAGACTTTATTTGCTTCATTTTAGAGATGAGAAGTGGGCTGGGAGAGGTACAACCTGCCTAAAGCTGAACAGGGAGCAACAGGGAAAATTGAGCCGAGAAACGTTAAGGGCTCCTTCCTGGTGCTCAGCAAACTGCGCTGCTCCTAGGACTTGCTGTGGGAAAGGAGAGAGGAAGGAAGAATTGTTCCAAAGTGCTGTAGTGTAGCCACTGTCGTGAACCAGTCCCAGGCGATCCGTCTGCTAGTCTGATGCCGGTCATGACCACCTGTTATCCCTTGGTCTACTTGTGCCATAAAGCTTACTTAACCATTCTTTGATTACTAAAGTTATTTTCTTAACTAATTACACTTCCCTCTTTATGAATGACCTCTGTGTGCTTAGCTTTTGTCCAGTGTGGACAAAGTTAACTCAACCTAATTTATGCAGTAAAAGCTCACTGCTTCCAACTTGTGGGAGCGGATGAGCATCTGAATAGTGAAAAAGAAATCTGAATCACAAGAGCATTTTCATGCTGTCTTTTATTTTAAATCAGTACACAGTAAATGAAGGTGGTACTTTTCATCCTGTTTCCAAAGAAAGCGTGAAAGACTTGAAGGTTTAGTGTAAAAAGAAAAAGGAAGAGCAACAGAGGACAGGAAGTCTCTGTGGGGCAGTTGTTCTAGGCCTGGGTATTAGAAAAGAGACCGGGTTGAGGAAGATTTCTGGGGACTTGGAAATGGTGGTGCATGTTGAGTGTAGTGGGCTGCACAGACCATGCTGTCTCTGTGTAGAAAACACCTTGCTAATTGAGTCATCAGGAACGCCATGAATTTTTTTTTAAAGAGGCATGCTAGTTTTAAAAGTTGTGGCTGTTTGTTAAGGTGCTGTGGCTGTAGTAATTATCCACCACTCCTGGCTGGCCAGTGGTGGGGTGGAGGGTGCTTTCTCAAGTTACGGAAGGAGGGGAATGAGCACAGGAAGGACTCCAAGTCCTTCTCTGCAGCTGCCCTGGGCACCGCCCTGTAACAGGTATCCCCTGGCGACTACCTGATGAGCTTTGTCCTTCTCCCACAAGAAACACCAGATCCTGAATTCCCTTTAGCCTCTTTTGCCAGAGCATGGGGCCATCTCTGCCTGGTCAGCAGTTGCTTCCCTCTGTTTATCTAAAGGTCCCCACTATGGGTTGTCTCCACCTTTTATCATCTGCTCTGCAAGTGCCTATTCTTCCCCTGGTATCTTTATCCCTCTGGATTGTGCCCTGAAAAGATGTTTCAGCTCCAGCTTGGATGCTGACAGCCCATGGCACCAAGGAATGTCCTGCCCACAGCTACCCAGCAGGAGATTGGGCTTCAGTGGGCCTCAGGGACATACCAGAAGGCAGGGCTGGTGTGTGACCTGCACCTGCATCCATCTTGGGAGGCTTCCCTGGTCGTTGCCTCATGTCTACTGGATATGTCAGAGCCCTTCAACTGAAGCGTGGTGTTGAGCCAGGGCCATCACAGCTCATCAGGACTCCTCTCTCCTTGGTGCCGGGTCTGCACTGTCCATCAAGGGGTGTATGCTCTGCCATGATTTGTGCTCTGCTCTCTGCCTGCAGGAGGTCCTGCACATAGGAAGCGCCCACAATCGGAGTGCCATGCCCTTCACTGCTTCGCCTGCCTCCAGCTCTGCCCCCAGGGTCATCACAAACCAGTACAACAACCCCTCTGGCCTCTATTCCTCTGAAAACATCTCCAGCTTCAACAGTGCCTTGGAGTCAAAGACAGCAGCCAGTGGACCAGAGACAAATGGCAGAGTGTAAGTAGGCCATGACTTCTCCCCTAGGCCAGGCTTCTTCAGGCTTCTTTCACCTAAAGAAGGTTGGGCGTGGGAGTTGCCTGCTGGTGTAGTGGCTTAAGGCTTCGGCGCTGGCGCTGTCGTGCTGTGGCCTGGGTTCGATTCCCAGCCAGGGACCTACCCACATACAAAATAAAATAAAATAAAATAAAATAAAGAAGGTTGGGCGACTAACCCAGGGAGAAAAAGGTCTACTTCAGCACAGTTCTTTCTGTGTCTGTTTTCCTCATCTCTAAAATGTGTGTAATATCACCTGCCTTGTGGTGTTGTTGTAAAAATAAGAAGTAAATCACCTATAAAATGCTTCATAATGTGTCTGGCCAACTAATCTATTATTTGCTGAGACCTGTTATTATCGTCCTGATTTCTGTGGTCTCTGTTGCCTGTAAGTGATCATGCTCCTTTCCTGACAGCGCTGCTGCCACCTGAGAAATTCTGCAGGATTTGCAGTTTGACGTTTCTGCTTGTGTTCATCATCTAATCTGAGCAAGGGAGCGGTACTTCATGATGCAATTTTTGGTGAAGCACTGTTTGCTCCCCCTCCCTCCCCATGAGTGAACAGTGGAAATAGTAGAAAGAAGTCTGAGGATATTAAATGTGTGTCTGTAGGAACAGATCTGGGGATAGAGGCAGAGGCTGGTGTGCCCAGGGGACAGTGGAGCCTGCAAGCTAACAGTGTGGGGAGGTCTAAGGAAGCATCTTGCTCAGGACTAGGGAGGCTTGTTCCCTCCTGTCACTGACCATTTGACTATAGCCACCTCTATGTCTTTATCCAAAGTATCCTTTGGATCTTCCCTGGAGGGGGCCCAGGGTCTTTTCCACCCAAAGCTCTTTGAAGATGAATCCAGAAAAATGGGAATACCACAGCTCGTGGCAAAGAACTGGGTTTGAGGATGAAGAGAAAAGGGAGATGAGGGAGATGGAACTAGATCATCAGTTGCCATGACAAATGCCCACAGGTGGCAGATACTGTAAGGACCACGAGGGCAGAGCTCTGAGTACAACAGAGGCGAAGCAGAGTGGCCCGAGGCAGCTGCCAGTGTGTGCTCTGTTCAAAGGGGGAACTACTTGGCTCTGGCCAGACACCCCACGCTGGCCTAGGAGTCCCATTTCTGCTGATTAATTTCACTGAAACAAATTGAAACACCTTTTAATCTAAATTTCCTGATCTTTAAATGTTGGGAAATACCATGTAGTCCAAACTTGTTTGATCTCTGAGGATCTTTCCCACTTGGAATCTGCAGATTTTGGGTGTGTTACCTCTGAAGCCCATTTTGCTGTTCAGTTGCTCCCCTTCACCTTTACCAAGAGCTCTTAGGATGATTAAATTGCAAACCCATTGCTTCCGATGGAGGTTATAAGCAATTAAGACACGAGAGGTTCCAAGTGACTTAAATGTTTGGGAGGGACTGGCATGGGGACCTCTCGAGGACTGCTTGACTATACCGTGCAAATAGTCCCCTTTCCCTTGAAAAAGGGAACCAGACATTATTGGGCACCCACTGCATGCCGGTTCCTGTGCCTAGCACTGAAAAACACTGATTTCCTTTTACATTTCTTAGAGTCTAGTAGGGGAGACTTTGCTATGTAACTTTGACTTTACAAGATGTTGAAAGTCACTGGCATTTGTTGCAGTAACCAAGGCCATGTGGCGACTAATACTTCCTGTTCCTCCAAATGCAGATTCCTGCAGTGCTTTACTGGCTTGAGATGATGATGTCCTTCAAAGTGACTGTGGGGGCATTTGGGGCACCTGAGAAAGAGCACCTTGCTGCCCCCGCACCCTTGCCTGCTTTCCAAGGACACATCCTGAAGGGGAGCTTTCTCTCTAGCAGCCCAGCGAGGACCTGAGTGGTGGAAACACTGGGGGCCCCTGATCCCTGCTCTTTGGTGCTGGGGGAGGCTGAGAATGTGACCCTCTTTTACTGTCCCAGAGTGGAATGTTTCATTCTCTGGACTTAATAACCCAGGAAATGACACATCCTTAATTGAAAGAGCTGCTAGGCACTGGGAGAAATATGTGTCCGGGAAGTATTTTTGGTGTGGCCTTTGCCACTATTCCTTCATTAATGTCTTCTCTCTTTTTCTCTCATGCTCCCCGCCTGCTCCCTCCCTTCAGTCTGGAACAATTAAATCTGAAACTGTGTAAGCCTTTTTTTTCTCCAGCCCCTGTCCCCTGCTGTCATGGACTTTTGGGCTGCAGTAGCTTCTGAGTCTTTGTCAAAAGTCTCCTTCTAGGTTTTCTCAGCAGAGGGCCTCAGGTTCTGCTCGATCCCAGAGACAGTGGGAATACCAGCAGCCCAAGAACACCAGAGGCTGTGCTGCCTGTGTGTGGCTCGCTTACTGGCCTGGTCCTAGAGAGGCCACTAGTGCACTCTCAGCAAAGGAATATTCCCCTGCAAGCCCGGCAACCACCGGGCAACCTTGCTTGCTTTGTCAGCAGAAGTCCCAAGCACTCACTCACCCACCCTGCTTCAGTATGAACTCGGCTGAGCTTCCAGAATTGGCTCACTTCTTACTTTGCATCTGAGATCATCACCGACACCCTGGGGCTTACTCTGAGTTTCTTTATCCTGTGCACTTCAGAGCAGCCTGGTGTGTCTGAGTTTGTGTGGCTGGCTGTCTTATAGGACTGCCCAGGGCCCTGTCCCCATCAGACAAGAACACAGACAGCGTTGTCATTTCCTAATTTAACTGGAAGGCAGACCAGAGGCTGTTATCTGTCCCCTATCCTCCCAGCACACACACACAGCTGAGTGGGAGGGCCTTTGGGTCAGTTCCGCTTAACAGTCATTTATTGAGTGCCTACTGTGTACCAGGTGGGTGGAGGAAATGTTGCTCTGTTTAGCATTAAGCTTTCATCGGCCTTCTGACTTCTTGCAACTGAGTTTAAGGGCTCTCTGGTTGTTTTCTGGTGGTTTGGGGCTTGGATTTCATTTTATATATGAAGCTGCTTGATACTTTTCTAAAGGCATAGGCTTCATAGGTAGAGGGGCCTGAGATTGAATTCTAACTTTGCCTGTTACTGGCTGTGTGATCTTGCGCAAACCAGAAAACAACTCTGAAACTCAAGTGTTCTTATCCTCAAGTGCAGGCTGCACGAACCGCCTTACCAGTAAGTTATTGAGAGAATGAAATGAGATGTATAAGAAGCACCCAGCATGGTGCCCGGCCCTTGGTAGGTGCTCAGTAAATGCCAGTTACTACTGGTTTCACTGCCCACGAGAAACTTCATACCCACCGCTTCCGAGTACCAGGGTCTTCCCCTAGGAGGGGAGGCATGTAGGTAGATGTCGTGGGGAAGATTTTGCTGTGACTTACAGAAGCCTTCTTTCTTTCCCAGCAGTGTAGCCTAAGTTAAGCCAATCAGTGCAGCTCATCACCTCCCTGGTTCGTGGTGGCCCCTTCATGGAATAATAGGTTGGGCTCCCATAACCAACACAGCAGTCCCAAGTTACGGGTTCTAAATTGTGTTCTCAGCAACATCCTCACATACTCATGGGGCTGATTTCTAAGCAGGTGCAGTGGCAATAAGAGATGCATTGTTCTATTCAGAGGATATGAGGGATTATATTAAGCCTGACTCAGAGCTGGATCAGAGGAAAACCTCTACCGTGAAGGTGGCTGCTTGCCCCCCTGGCTAAACTTGCCCACAGCCCACTGGGAGTTGGCTCTGTAGTCTGGGTGTTCCTCCCTCTTCTCCTGGTGCCCATAATTACTCCTCTGGTTTCTTATTACAGGGCCAACATCTAGGCCTTTGAATACTAAAACTTAGGGAGCATTCTGGCCAGGCTCCCTTTCTAAAAATGGTAATGTAGGGTTACCCAGAATTCCATTTTTTTGTGAACATCAGGGTAATGTGGTTGGAGCATCTTAGACATGAAGGGCTTTTCTAAGTCAGCCTACATAAAAATCAGGTACTAAAATGTCTTCTACATCATTTCCAGTTAGTGTTTAACTTCTAGCATTTTGGGGAAAGGATTTTTAAAAATTAATTAAGCTTTTTATTTTGAGGTCATAGTAGATTCATATGCAGTTATAGGAATAATAGAGAGGTCCATATACCACTTACGCAGTTTCCCTCCATGGTAACATCTTGAAAACTGTAGCACAATATCAAAATTAGAATATTGACATTAATATAATCAAGACACAGACATTTCCATCACCACAGAGATAGCTCAGGTTGCCCTTTTATGGCCACACCCACTGCCCTCTTACCTCCTTAACCTGGCATCTGCGAATCTGCTCTCTATGTCTACAATTTTGTTATTTCAAGAATGTTGTATTAATGAAATCAAATAGTACATAACTTTTTGGGATTGGCTTATTTTTTTACTCAGCATAATCACTGGAGATTTATTTGGTTTATTGAGATTTTAAAACAAATATATCAATAGTTTTTATTTCTCTTATTGTGGTAAAAAATACATAGAATAAAATATATCATTTTATCCATTTTTAAATGTACAGTACTGTAGTTGTAGTAACAGCATACCCATTTATGTGCAACAGACACATCTAGAATTTTTCATCTTGCAAAACTAAAACTATACCCATCGAACAACCCCCCTTTTCTCCTTCTCCCAGCCCCTGGCAACCACCGTTCTACTTTCTAAGAGTGACTACTTAACTACTTTAGATACTACGACATATAACTGGAATATATAGTATTTGTTTTTATGTGACTGGTTTATTTCAATTAAGCATGACGTGCTCAGGGTTCATTCATCTTGCAGCATGTGACAGAATTTCTTTTTCTTTTTTTTTGCGATGGGGAGTTCCCTGACTGGGAATCGAACCCAGGCCGCAGCAGAGACAGCGCCGAAGCCTTAGCCACTACACCACCAGGGAACTCCCCACATCTCAGTTATTGTCAATAATGTTTCAGTGAATAAGAGTGTACAAGTATCTCTTTGAAATCCTGATTTTAGTTCTTTTGGGTACATACACAGAAATGGGATTGCTACATCATAAGTTAGTTCTATTTTTAATTTTTCAAAGAATCTTTATAGTGTTTTTCTTAGTGTTGCAACATTTTACATTACCACCAGCAGTGCACAGGGTTCCAATTTCTTCATCCTTGCCAGCACTTGTTAGTTTTTGTTTTGTTTTGTTTTGGTTTTGTTTTGTTAGTGGCTGTCCTAATTACTGTAAGGTGATAGCTCATTGTGATTTTGATTTGCATTTCCCTGATGATGAGTGATGTTGAGCATCTTTTCATATGGCCCTTGGCCATTTGTTCATCTTTTTGGAGAAATTTCTATTCAAGTCCTTTGCCCATTTCTTAAATTGGGTTGTTTGCTTTGTATTATCGAAGTATAAGAATTCTTTATAAACACCTTATCAAATATATCATTTGCAAATAGTTTCCCCCATTCTGTTGATTGCCTTTTCACTCTGTTGATTGTTTTTTTTACTGTGTAGAAGCCTTTTAGTATGATGGAGTCCCACTGTCAAATTTTGATTTTGTTGTCTGTGCTTCAGTGTCATTCAAGAAATCATTGCCAAGACTAATGTCATGAAGTTTTTTTCCTATGTTTTCTTCTAGGATTTTATTGTTTCTGATATTAAGCCTTTAATTCATTTTTAGCTGATTTTTACATCGGGTGAGATAAACTTCCAATTTAATTCTTTTGCAAGCAGATACCCAATTATCTAAACATCATTTATTGAAGAGACTGTCCTTTCTTCATTGTATATTCTTGCTACCCTTGCTGAAGATCATTTGACCATGTATTCCAGGGTTTATGACTCAGCTGTGTATTCTGTCCCATGGCTTATATGCAAGTGCCATATTGTTTTAATTGCTATACTTTTGTAATTGTGTTTTAACAGCAGAAAATGTGATGCCTCCAGGTTTGTTTTTCTTTCTCAAGATTGTTTTGGCTGTTGAGGTCTTTTGAAATTTCATGTGAATTTTAGAATTTTTTTTTCTATTTTTGCAAAAAAGAAAAAAGCCATTGGGACTTTGATAGGGATTGCATTGAATCTATAGATTGCTTTGGGTAGTATGGACATTTTAACAATATTAATTCTTCCATGTGCAATTCATGCACATGGATGTCTTTCCATTTATTTATCTTTGTTGTGCTGATCCAGGTCCCAGAGCTGTGGTATGTGGTCCTCAGTCCTTGACCTTCTGACTCGCACCCCAGCTGCTCCTTTGGCTGGAGCAGGCCTGTGTGTCACATAAGGTCTGCAGGCTCAGCCTCTGAAACCCTCCTCTGGGAGACAATCCCAAGGGGAGTTTCTTATTATGTTCTAAAGACCACTAGCATTCTTAAATGCCCGGCTACGTCAGCCACCTTACCTGGTTGGAAGTGGTCTGTCTGTGATATCCTTGGGGAGATGGGCCTACCATCAGTGCCTACAGAGTGGGAGAAAATATTAAACATTTAGGGTACTGGTGTACATTCAGCACCAAGTGGAACTCAGGAAGAAACAGGAAGTAGGAAACACAAAGCCTGTAAGGTATAGTTACTCCAAAGGAGTTGAGTTTGATTAAACTCTTGTATTTTGTTATTAAAATTGTAGAGAATGAGTTTAGAAGAATGTGATTACCTGGTGACTCTGTCATACATGTTCTATTTTTGAAAACTTATTGCTGTAGAATTCTTTCCTTCATTGCTGTTACTATATATAAAAATGACAGTGCTTTTTGGTTCCATTTCAAGTGCATGTTTGTGTCCTAGAATTATATTTTAAAAATATTGTGGTATCATTTATTAATATCCTATAGTCTAATGTCTAAGACTTAGACTTTATGTTTTAGGATATAAGTTTTAATTAGGTGTATCAGTGCTTCAAGTAAAGTAATGGAAATTGCAAGTGCTTGCAGTTGAAAGTGCTTTATAATTTTTCAAGCATTAGAAAGATACCACCATTGTTTGGGAATAAACAGTAAAAGTTTTTTTTTAATCATGGAAATACTTTACAGACTATTTGCCGGAAGAGTATGTGATGACCTTGTGGTTTGAGTTCTGGGATTTTTAGCGTTTCCTTGGTGGCTTCCAGACATAACAACATACACCAAAGAAGAGGGAAAATTCTCAAGAACATTCCATAGTCTGATATTGATTTTAAAATAGTTCTAAGTATAATAGAAAAAATGATTCACCAAAAATAATATAATAAATTTATTACAGAGCAAGCTCAGAATTCAAGACTCAAAGAAAGAGGCCTGTAGCTCAAAGGACAGGGCTGAACAGGCCGGCCAGGGGACATAGCCCTTGGTTAAAACCAGTCCTCAGGGTGGCCTGTTGCCGGCAGTGGCGGTATGTCGAGGTGGCAGGATGGCAGAGTTCCCTAGAAGTGGAGGGGGGAAGACAGAGGCAGGGACCAGCAGTAACTGTGGATGGGGCAGGGCTGGCTGGCTTCCCGTCCACTTTACGGCCAGCACAAGTGACCAGCTGATGACGCTTTCTACTTACGTCTCCACCTTCGTTGACAGCAGCAAAGCATGTGTCACTCTTCGAGGGCCCTGTCCTCTATTGTGAGAACCTGAATGTGGTCAAAGGGCAAACCTGGAACTCCACTGATGCAAGTGATTCTGATTCTAGTTGTTGACTTGAGTACCGTATTTTCCTGTGTACAAGGCGCCCCCATGTGTAAGATGACCCCCACCTTTCTAACCCAACATTAGAAAATCAGTATCAGTGGGATACTTTGGTGTATAAGATGACCCCCAATTTTTGGTCTAACAATTTTAGACAGAAGTATCATCTTACACATGGAAAAGTACAGTATGTGAAGTGCCCCAGGAGGCTGACTGGGAAAGAGAAAGAGAGGAGAGGGCACGGTGACTGGGAGAATTACCTGGGGAAAGCATATGCCTGTTTTCTTTTTAAAACGCAATGTGAATTAACCGTACAGTGGGTGGACGGGAAGCAAGCGAGTGAAGGTAATTGGTATCACTCATTTGCACTTGTAAAAAGAGGCCTCAGCCCTCGAGACAGAGTGAGGAGATTCCCCAAGAAAACTAGAGAAAGCTAGCCTCTGCCTGTCTCCTTACTCCAGAAGGCCGCCTGGTGGGCTGGAGGGCACAGAGCTTCGTTACTCACCAGTTACAAGTTGTATGCACACAGACCTATCCACCTGCATGCCTACGTTGCATCACCTTCTGGTATTTTCTCTTGGGCTCCCTGGGCACCCTGTCCCTCCTCCCTAGATGGTCCTGGCTTCTGAAAAAGCAGTGGAGGGGAAGAGGCAGGAGGTGAGCTGGGCCGGGGAGGCTGGGCCACCCATTTCCCTGGCATAGTCCTGGGAGGCCCCCCATCCTAGAGGGCCCCCCTGTGACTCTGCAGGGAGTGAGCACAGCACAGAGGAGAAAGGGACTCGATCCACTTGGTAGTTTTCATTCACTTCCTTTGTGTCTACTGAGCCCTGATCCTGGGCCAGGCACTGGTCCAGGCCTGGGAATGCAATGGTGAACAAGACAGGCAATAAAGAGACAGTTCGTGGGGAGTGTAAGTATAATTGGTGGGGAGAGAGCAGGACGTATGGAGAAAGATGCAGAAGAGTAAGGGGTAGAGGGATGGGGTGGGTGGGCTGTTTTACTGAGGGCCGGGAAGCCTCTGAGCACTGACATCGAAGCAGAGACCTCATGGAAATGGGGGAGCCATGGGCTCTGGGGAGAGAGCGTTCGGGGCAGATGGAGCAGTAAGTGGGTTTCAGAAGCAGCCTGAAGGCCAGTCTGACTGGAGCAGGGTCACTGAGGTGGCAGGCGATGCGTCTTGCAGGGCCTTTCTACTTTTTGTAATGAATATTCACCCCAAAGGAGATGAATCTGATTAAACTTGTGTTGTTGAACTGTAATTATTTGGTTCTAAGATGGAAACACTTTGAGCCTCGTCACGACAGGGTCTGATTCTTCTTGTGTTTAAATGACCACTCTGGACTGCGGTCGAAATAAGACTGTCATGAGGCTGAGAGTGGCAGCAGTGGGAGGAGCTGCGAAGCTGCTGTGTTGTGCCTGATGGCGGGGCTTGGACATGAGGGTGCTGAGAAGGGGTGGGACTTCGGCACAGAGACCAGAAGGAGGCTGGCTCCCTCCCTCTCACTCTCCTCCCTCCTAAGACCAGGCAGCAAAGGCTTGTGCCCTGCCACCAGGCCCTGGGAGAAAGAAAGAGCCCCGAGCCTGCCTGTCTCTTGAGGAAGGTGGGAAGCAGGGCCTGAGTGGAGGCCTCCACCAGCTCCCTTGCCATGGAGCAGCTCGGGGCAGTTTGTAAAGCACCTGCCTGCTGACCCTGTGAAGGAGGCAGCGCAGGTGCTGTTACCTGCATGGCGGGGGGGGGACGGAGACCAGAGCTCCAGGCCCGGAGACATGTTCTGAATGTTTACAGAGACAGAAAGCACTCTGATGCCATCGGGAGCAAAGAACACGGTGATTTCTGCTCTGTGAAAGGAACACATGTGGTCAGTACCGAGGGGACCCCGCTGAGGTTTCCGTGGTCAGGTTGTGGTTGACATTTTCCCTTCTCTAAATGTTCTTTTGACATGATGTTGTTTATGTAATTTAGGAAGAAGCAAAGCATTCCTGTTCCATGGCATTAGGCCAAAAAGTGATTGAATTACTGAAACTATTTGGAAAAATATCTTCTGACAGCATCCAAGCGGCAGCCAGCTCTGCCCACAGACTCCTCACGGCTCTCAAGAGGTCTGTGGCAGAGTGAGGAGAGGGCTTTGCCCGCTGGGACAATTTCTATCCACCCTTTAATTCAGGGGTGTCATCTCTTGCAAGGGGGTGCCTACTGAGTAGTTATTTTTTACTTCTGACATGTCCTAATGAATTTCTAAACATTCTTTACAGCTTAGAGCATTCTCAGTCTCCAAGTGGACTCATCATCGACAAGGAATCTGAAGTTTACAAGATGCTGCAGGAGAAACAAGAGTCAAATGAGCCCCCGAAACAGTCCACTTCATTCCTGGTTCTGCAGGAAATCCTGGAGTCTGAGGAGAAAGGTAATCAGCTCTGCATGTGGTCCGAGGCTCTCCTTCCAGGCCTGGGCCAAGGGTCAGTCTCTGTGGAAATGGGGGAATGTAGCCCCTGCTGGGTGGAAAGAGCACACATGCTTTGGGAGGCATGGCTTTTAAAATGCTAAAAGCTCTGAGAGAGAGAGAGGGAGACAGAGAATGACTACTGATGTGATCCTAACCACACCTGGCTGGCTGGCTCCTGTCGTGCATTAGGAGACTGAGGTCATGGTGAGTTTGACTGTGTGGGAATCTGCGCGCCCGGCCCTGCGCCGTGTGTTTGGTTTGTGCCGACATAACACGCTTCCATGCTGCTTGCCACGTGTGAGCAGGTGAAGACCATGAGCGATGACAGCGGGATGAAAATGAATCAGCAGCACAGTGAAGCCAGGCACTGGGCTTTCACTTGGCAGCCAAACGTTTGTTCTTGCTCTGGAGTGGCTGGTGGCCTCCTGAGAGGCTCAGCGGCCTCGGTTTGGCCACACTCTCTCCGTGTCACCTTAGGCAAGCCTCTGAGCCATTCCAGGCCTGTTTTCTCATGTGCCATCTGGGGATAAAGATTCTTTTCCTCAGATTGGTGTGAGGATCAATGTCATAAACTGCACCAAGCACCCATCACTGTGACAGGCACTTCCTAACTGTTAGAAGGTTTGAAACGTCAGCAGGAGGCTCCAGGCCAGTCCACAGTGTGAGCGCATGCCTGAGGCACCCAGTGCCACCCTGTGTGGTTCTGCAAGTCTCAGGAGATAGTCTTCACATTGTAGACATCATATACTGTGCATTTATTATGCTATTTTTCAAGTGAAGAGCAGTAAGACTATTTTAATTGAACAGTGACAGTACATTATGAGAAACTTTTGATGAATGTGATACATTATTGAGGAAGGGATGCTTTTCCTCATTCTCACAGAAGTGACCTGGGAGTAGCAGTGCCCAGGCTCATTCACATCCCAGGTGTTTATTTGTAGCACCTTTTGATTCTCATGACTAGCCTTGCTAGGAAGGACTTTTTTGAATAGTTGGGTTTTGTACCCTTTCCTGGTCTCTGCGATGCCAGCCCTCTACACTCTGCCTTTGTCCCTTTCTCTGGGGCTCAGATACCTCACAGGTGTTGTGCTTTCTACTCTCTGCACCTCTCTCCAGCGTTTCCACCTGTGAGGAGAGCGTTGGTGCTTCTGGGATGGACAGACACCTGGAGCTTCTGGTAGACCAGCTTCAGCCAGGCCCCGGAGGGACTGACTTGTTCGCTCGGAGCAGCCAGTGAGGGTCGGAGCTGAGTGCCCCTGGAGAGTAATCTCCGTCTGCAGAGGACCCCACTACAGATTCAGCCTCCTGGGGGGTCCTCCCTGGTGCTGCTAGTTCCCTGCTAAATTCACCCAACACCCAGAAATTTAAAATGTATAAGCACAGGAAATTAGAAAAAGAGTTCTTTTATGCTAAAAGGACATTGTTTTACCAGTAATTTTCCCCTTTGCTTGGAATACCTGTGCAATTGGGAAGTAATGGGCCCTACTCTGTGTTCCAGTATTAGGTCCTCCTGATAGATGACTTGGGGGCCAACCCTAAATGGTGACAGTTTTGTCAAAACATGAGAAACCACAAGTTATTCTCCTCTGAGTAATGGGCCAAAGCCCTTGAATTCAGGGAGGAAGAGTCAGCCCATTCCACCCCAAAGTAGGACATAGACACTGGAGAGGTCATCGAGTCGAATGCCCTTATATCAGAGAGAAGGACCTGAAGTCCAGCATCACTGAGCTGCCCTGAGGTGGCAGCTCCATGCTCATCAAGGAGAAATAGGTACCTCTGGTGAAATAGGCACATCTAACATAAAAGGTACCCTCTTAAGCATTTCTAAGTATACAGTTCAGTGATGTTAAGTACATTTGTATTGTTGTACTACTGTCACCACCGTTTACCACAGAACTCTTCATCTTGTAAAACTGAAACTTTACCCATTAACTCTAACTCCTCATTGCCAGCTCCCCCAGCCCCTGGGAACCATCACTCTGCTTTCTGTTTCCATGAATTTGACTAGTCCAAGTGCTTCATGTGCGTGGAATCCTATAGTATTTATCATTCTGCCATTTCATGTATTAATAGCATAATGACCTCAAGGTTCATTCATGTTGTAGCATGTGTCAGCATTGCCTTTCTTTTTAAGGCTGAATGATACTCTTTAATAGGTATGCACCACATCTTGCTTATCTGTTCACCCATTCATTGAAGGAGATTTTAAACAAGAGGAAACTTGGAGGATAGACATGGACTGAGCTAACACAGGGGCTCCGGAATAAGAAAGCTGGAGCCTTGCTCATTAAGTATTGAGGATCATTTTGGCTGGTACCCGGTGCTCCAGGAGAGTCCTCAGATGGTCTGGAGTCAGGTTGTGAAGCCCACCAGGTGCTACGACCATGAATTTGATTCTCTTCGGCCCAGGCTAAGACATGGGCAAAACGTTGATTATAGTTCACCAGTGGACTGCCAAGCAATTTTGGGGTGACTGCCTGAATTAAGAAGAAAGTGTAGCGGAGGCCACATTACACCATTATTAACATTATATATTACTAGCATCCCCTTCCTCATAAAAAAAATTACTCTGTAACCAGAAACACGTGTGTGTGTGTGTGTGTGTGTGTGTGTGTGTGTGTGTTTGTCTGTGTGTGTCTGTGTGTGTCTGTGTGTCTGTGTTGTTGGATTCCATGATTTGCAGTGGACTTCTTGTTAGAAGACACATTATTACATTGTGTAATAAAATAAATAGCTAGTGGACTGTGCCACTTGGAGAAAATTAGAAATAGTCTTTGCCTTGGAAACGTCTGACCATATCTGCTCTGGGCAACGTGGAGCCATGAAGGCTGTTGAGCAATGAAGTGGATGGAAAGAAAACTGCTTTACTCAAATTATTTTCACTTTTTTTTTTCCAGAAAGCTTTGTGATGCAAAGTTCACTGGAAGAAGAGAAATTTGGAAATGTTTGTCGTTGCCCAGAGTCCCAAGGGAGCTGGGTTTTTGTTTGTTTGTTTACTGTAAGCTAGCTGAGAGGGAAGGAAGACGGGAAATTTCTTGGCGTTTTCAGTGTTCGTTGAGTGAGAGACGAAAATTGAGCCAGCAGGTGGCGCTGCAGGGCACGCCGAGCCAAGCTGGGGTGGCTCTGTCCTGCACACAGCCGCTTGCTCTTGTGCCCAATTTCATCGAGTTCACTTTTCCTTATTCCAGAAACGGATGTGGATGGTCCTCCTACTAAGTGAGGCTGGCATCTCTCTCCTCTCTTCTCTCCTTTTACCCTCTCGCACCCCCTATCCTTTCCTGGCAATTTTTCTGATGATTGAATGAGTTTCGTGAAAGACACAGCCTATCACATCAGAGACCCTGACTGCCTTGAGTTGGCTCCCTCAGCAGTGTCCTTCCCAAGCTGCCCGGATATGCAGAGGTGCTGCGATTTCCTTCTTTTCCCAGAGTGTAGGCAGCCAAGGTGGCTCCAGCACCAATAGCCGGAAGAGGAGGGAGCCTATGTGGGATGTTTGCAGGCGTGAAGCTGCCCTTGAGGCCCTCCTGAGATCCCTGTGTGGGGCTAGGATGAGGGCATTCTCCTTGGGTACAGAATTGAGGGGGCACCAAAAAACTCAGGAATCAAGACACAAATGAGATGTAAATGCAATACTTTTCAAAATATCAAAATTTTTTGCAAAACATATTCATGCAAATAAAAATAATGATCTATAATCAATAAAATTAGGACTGTGGCCAATAAAGGGAAGTAGTTTGGGGGAAGCAAGAAGGTACCTTGGGTTCGGGGATAACCAAAGCACCAAGGTGGTTTCTCTGATGCACGTGCCGATGGGCCACCACCAGGTCTGCCCCAAGCCTGTCTTTAGAGCTCACAGCTGAAAATGGTGGAAACTCCAGAGCCTCCTAATTGCTGCCCCTTCTCATGTGCTGCCAGATGGACATCAGTGCAGGACATTGCCTGCCCTGCTGGGGGAAACCTGAGAGACTGTCATAAACACCCATGATGGGCCATTAAAATCCCAGGCTGCTGTGAAATAGCCCCTCTTGTGGTTCTCCATAAGGTAGCCCAGTATCCCAAGCCAGCTCTCTCATCATATCAGTCAGCAGTGGGTTCCAGCAACAGATGCATCTGTTGCTCCTTCTACTTTAGGGCTCCTGGTCAGCAGTGGCTCAGCCAGGTTTGGCAGGGCTGGGCCGGGCTGCATGAGTCTTCTCATTCTAGAACAGAAGAGGGAGGCTCTCAAGGGCTTTGCTGTTCTTGTGGCATAGGGCAGAAGCTCAGTGTGGTCCAAATCACCAGTGTACTACGTGATTTTGCCTGAGCAGGACTCACGTCTGCTCACATCCCATTGGTCAAAGCAAGTCATGTGTCCAAACCGAAAGTCTGTGGGATGGGGAAGTACACTCCACCGAGAGCAGGGCTTCTCAGCCTAGGCGCTATTGACATTTTGGGCCAAATAAATCCTTGTGGTGGGGCTGTCCTGTGCATTTTAGGACATTTAGCGGAATCCCTGGCCTCCACCCACTAGATGCCAGTAGCTCGTCCCTCCAATAGAGAATCAGTGATGTACTGGGAAGCACGGCAAGGGTAGGGAGGGTCCGGAGAATTGTGACCAAAATATATAATCTACCACCCCCAGTCAAGTATAAACGCCCCTTATTTGACACATCTCAGTCTTTGGATCAGAAGCACCAGTAAACACATGGGAACTGGCCTTCTGAAAGGACAGGAGCACCGGGGTCCTCGTTTGTCAGTCCCTGGATTTCCCAGCACGGCTGTAGTTACGGATGACACCACTCTCATCCCCTCACCTTACAGAGAAAGCCATTTTTTTGCTCTTAACCAGTGGTTCTCAAAATGTGGTTCCAGACCAGCAGATGAGCAGCAGCTGAGAACGTGATTGAAATGCATATTCCTGCGCCCTGCCCTTTGCCTGCTGAACCAGACACTCTGGGGCGAGCCCAGCAATCTGTGTTCTAATAAGCCCTCCTGGTGATTCTGATGCACAGTGAGGTTGGAGAACAGCTGCTTTAGGCTAGAGAAGTGGTTATTTACCAGGACAGGCCCTTCTGGGACCCCTGCCCCTAGAGGTGCTTGTTCAGCAGGCCTAGGGTAGACCCTGGTCTGTGAATTTTATGACATCGCTCCTGGTGCCCAGGGTGCTCATAGGTGTCTGTGTGGAACCACTGTTTTAACGACTTCTCTAGCTCCTTGGGCTGAAGCATGTTGGACTAAGGTAGGGACCACCATGCATTTGTCATGGCATTTCCTCATTCATTTCCATGTTATTTATTGAGCCTCTATTGTTTGCTCAGCCCCATGCTAGGCTCTGGAGTATTGAAATGTATATAAAACAGGGTTCTCGTACTCCAGTAAATCCAGACAGAGACATACGCAAATACCTGATGAACCTAACAATGCTGCTAGGCCACGTTATAGTAAAAACAAGAGATGTGGGCACACAGCCAGCCAATTACATAGCAGTAATAGTAAAATTAGTAGATTACCATGGTTAATAGCTGCCATGAGACAGGGCTCCAAAGACTTGATGCACTGGGCAGTCGTCAGTTCAGCACCTAGCAACTAGGAGCCTATTTGTGTGCAGGATGCTCATGCAGGAAGGCTGCTTGCTAACTGCTCTGTAGCAGCTGGTTTTTCTCTGGCTGCTTGTAGTGTGCTCCACTCTAGTGGTTTTGTTTTTCTTTTGAACTGGGTTTCTTTTGGCATCTAAACCCACTGTCTTTGGATGATCAGATGATGTTTTTGTTCATTTATTCATTTTTTTCCATCTGTGTAAGGCATTTTTAAGTTCCCATATCAGCGTTTGCACGTATTTAATCAGAATGTAATGTGTATTTGTTCGTTTATTTTGACCATGTGCCAGGTACTGTTCAAGGGCTTTATGTGTATTTTAAAAAAATCTTTTTATACCACTGCAAAGGGAAACATGATGTCCAAGGAAACAGAGAGGTAATGAAGTTGCTTAAAATCACATAGCAGTCAGGTGTGTTTGACTCCAGTGGCCATGACCTTGCTGGAACTTACGTATAAACGGCTCTGAGAGAACAAAGTGCTACTTCAATTGCAATCTTGCACTTCCTGGCCAACCCAAATTTTTTCCTAATTTTAGGGGATCCCAACAAGCCCTCAGGATTCAGAAGTGTTAAGGCTCCTGTCACCAAAGTGGCTGCATCTGTTGGAAATGCCCAGAAGTTGCCCATGTGTGACAAATGTGGCACCGGCATTGTGTGAGTACCTGCCTTCTCCAGGCCTTGGGAGCAGTGCAGGTTGGGTAAACCATGGAAATATTGAAAGTGCTGGATGTTGCACATTTGGAATGTGATGGGAAATGAATCCTACCTGGGAAATGGAGCCGAGAAGGGTGGGTAGGTCCTTTGTCCCAGAGCCAGGTGGGGAAGGTTTTCTGGGGCCATAGAACCCTTACGATATGAACATGTAAAAGCAGAAGAAGCAGAGCTGCTCTGTTGAAGTGGGAGAGACTTCTGGAAGGTTTCAAGAGTAATGTCTCTGGACCCCAGGAGTGAGAGGCCCCTTTACAACTGGAAGCCGGTTGGGAGGGCCCGTTCTGCCTTGTGATGGGCCTCTTCAAGGGGAGCCCCCGGCCCTGGTGCCACTGTCATGGTGCTCATCACTAATGGAGCCTCTTTCCTCCCTCCCTCCTGCAGTGGTGTGTTTGTGAAGCTGCGAGACCATCACCGCCACCCTGAGTGTTACGTGTGCACCGACTGTGGCACAAACCTGAAACAGAAGGGCCATTTCTTTGTGGAAGATCAAATCTACTGTGAAAAGCATGCTCGAGAGCGGGTCACGCCACCCGAAGGCTACGACGTGGTCACCGTGTTCCCCAAGTGATCCAGCAGATCTGCACCAAACCCTGTTCTCCAAGCAGCCCCTGTTGTAACTTGTGCTCTGCCCCCTCCTCTCGGAAGTCCGTGCTGACTTTGGTTTTATCCCTGCTCATTAGACGGTGCTTCCCGCCTTTGCTAAGTGACTTGCTCTGCTGTGTGATGCCTGCTTTTATAACTCATGGAAGATTGTTTTGTTCAGTGTCCCCATGCCATCATCACTGTGTCTTCTCACCTCAACTCATCTCTAAAAATGGACATCAGCCAAATTTGAACCAAACCAAATTTAATATGTCTGACATTGATTTTGTTTTTACTAAATAAAGTTTTTACTCTCTAAGACAGTGGCGTGTCCTTGGTCATTCTTTTTTTTTTTTTTGCAATTACAGTTGAAATTCAATATTATATTAGTTTAAAGTGTACAACGTTGTGGATAGATATTTATATAATGTACAAAGTGATTCCTCCGGCAAGTCTAGTACCCACCTGGCACTCTACATAGTTGCTACATTACTGACTATAATCCCCACGCTGTACTTTATGTCCCCGTGACTGTTCTGTAACTCCCAATTTGTATTTCTTAATCTTACCACCTTTTCCACCCAGTCCTCCAACCCCCTCCCACCCCCCAATCTGGCAATCATCAGCTCGTTCTCTGTATGTATGAGTCTCTTTCCGTTTTGTTTGTTCGTTTGTTACTTAGATTCCACATGTAAGTGAGATCATATGGTATTTGTCTTTCTCAATCTGACTTATTTCACTTAGCCTAATTCCCTCTATGTTCCTCCATGTGGTCGCACAGATTTTCTATCTACTTGTTCAATCATGTACTGAGAACAGACCCTTGAAATTATTATATATAGTTACGAACCCTAGTTCTTTCAGTCCTATCAGATTTTGCTTTACGTATTTAAAACTGCTGTAGGTGTATATACATGAAAGGTTCTTATATTTTGTAATGAGTTGACTCCTTTGTGATTATGAAACGAACACCTTCTGATAATATTCCTTGTTCTGAAATCTACTTTATTAACATAGCCATCCCAGCTTTTTTGATCAGTTTGCATACTGTATCTTTTTCCATCTGTTTAATTATTTTTCTGTGTGTTTATATTTAAGGTTGGTTTCCTATAGAAAACTTACAGTTTGATTGAGACTTGCTTTTTCATTCAGTGTATCGATCTCTACCTTTTGTTTTTCACCATTTTAATTTCTTGCAAGTTTTGACGTCATTGGGTGTATATCAACCATTCTGGTATTAGTTTCTCTTAGTCATTTTTCTAATTTGTTTCTGTTTTCCCTTTCACCTACATGCTTTTGGACCAATTTTTTTTATAGTTCTATTTAATGTTAATTCTTTGTATATTAGGCCTGTATTTTCTTTTTAGCAGTGTACGGTTTACATAATCAACTTAACTGTAGTTAAATAATATAGCAAGCACAGTGCGAAAACCTTACAATACCTTACTTCTATTTCCTGCCTCCAGCTTTTATAATATCATTACATCTTATTTTTACATATACAGTCTTTAAAAGAGATCGAACACGAAAATTAGTCTATAATAATGTAGACAATTTTATGTCAGTCATTCCCACACTACCCTTCCCAGTGCTCTGAATTCCTTCCTGTAGATCCATGCTTTCCTCTGGGACCACATTTCCTGAGCATGAATAATTTGTTTCAGTTATAATTTTGGTGTGGTCTGATGGTGATAAATTCACTTAGTTTGTATTGTTTGAAAATCTTTTATGTAGCCGTTTATATTGAGGCATATTTTCAATGTAACTTTATGTTGTTTTAAGAACTCAGTCGTGAGAGTTTTCTACATTCTTTTCCTACACATTTTCCCCCTCGCTCCGCTTCCCCTCCTGCAAACACTGCCATTGGACATAGACGAGACTGAATCCCACAAGTCACTGCGGTGCTTTATTTTCTCTTTTGTTCATTCTGTGTTCTCTCTGTGCTACATTTGTATAATTTTCACTGATACTTCCTTCTCCTTTGTCTGGTCCGCTGTTTAGGCCCATTGAATGCATTTTTCACTCCAGAATATGTATGTTTAAATTCTAAAAAGACTATTTGGTTCCTTTTAGGGTTTTCTTTCTCTGCTAAATTTCTTCATCCTTTCATCCGTTATCACCATTTCTCCCCTTTGCCTACGTTCTTTATGTACGCACAGTCGCCATGTTAAAGTCCTTAGCTGCTAATGACAACATCTTTGTTATCTGTGGGTCTTTTTTTCTGATTGATTTTTATCTGAATTGTCTGTCATATTTTCTTGCTTCCTTGTGTGTCTCATAAGTTTTGATTTCATACTAACGACCTCGTATAAAAGAGCAGCAAAGACGATATACCCTTTCCTCGTGAGGCAGAGTGAAGAGCTAAACTGGCACTGATCCCAAGTTGGGTTCTTTTGGGGTTACAATTCAGTTTTAGTTTCATTTAACCGTTAATTTCATTGCCTTGAGCACGGGATTTGGCCTCTCTTCAGCAGGGGTTGGTATGCTAGCACTTGAAATGACAAACTCTTTGCCTACTAGTGCAACCCCCAGCTTTTCATGCTGTGGGAGATTTCTTCCAGCCCAGCCTCCCGTGTCCCATACTACGCTGTGTGCTTCATAGAAGTCTGGTGGGGAAAACTAGCAGCGAGGAACAGCTTTATGTTTAGGGCTCCCCCAGATTATCGTCTGTCACTCTAGCCCACCCAGTCGTTCAAACTTCAGCTGGTTTCTTACTCCTAGTGGAAAAAGATGACATTTAGGAAGAGCCTGTCCTCTGGAGTTGAGTTTCAGCCTCAACTCTGCTGTTAGATAAATACATCTTGCTTATCTGGTGTTTTCTTGATGTTCCTGTGGGAACCACCATCTTTATGACCACCTACAATCTAAGAAGGGAAACTTCACTTTTTAGGCCCATTCACACCCAAGTTTTTCTGCCCCTATCCCCCAATCCAGCTTTATAAAAGGCTGAATAGAATGTCATCAAGGTATAACATTTTGAATGTATTTTCACAATCAGTTACATGGCAGTGTCTTCTTGTGGAATAACTGTGTGTTAGTTGTGAATACTTTATTTGAAAATTATTAGAATGAGGTTATCTCACCCCTATGGAGCATAATGAACACATGTAACAAGATGCATTTGCTACTTAATCAGATCATATTTGTATGAGCAGACACATTTGTGTGTTTCTCCCTGGATCTGTGCCTGTGATAATTTTGTGCCATCAGGCCAAGTATAGTGCCTTTAATGGATTTAATTGTCCAGCTACCTGTTAAGGAAATCTTATCAAGTGTGGGTTCTCATTAAATGGAAATATAAGAATTTTATACTCACAAATTGTTGCTTTCTTGTATATAAAGATACACTGCAGAACAATTCTGGAATATACACAAATACCAGGGCTTAAATGTGTGTATTTAATTATCACTGCTTCCCTTTTGCTCATTGTCAGTAATCTGATTCTAGTCTTAGGATTGCTTATCTCAAAATAAATTCATATTGGATAATGGGTTAAAACTTTGGTGGTAATGGTTTAAATTAACCCCCACTGCCAGCTGTAATGACTGGTGCTTGTTTGGGCAAGGGACTAGAATCGTTTCACGCAACTCTGATTGGTGTCTGGCATTCCAATTTGTCCCTTCACCTTTTTTTTTTTTTTTTTTTTTGATCAGTTTTTAATCTGAATGAAGAGATAGGATGAAAATCAGTGTTTAATCTGACTATCAAAATAATCTTACTTTACAGGTACACATCTCCAAAAGAAACTTTCTTATTCTTTGTATATTTATCTATAAAATTAAAGGAGTTGAGCTAAATAACAGTCGAATTTTAAAACGCCATCACACTGCAATGTCCTCGCGTTCCACAAGATGGCGTGCCTTCCCTGAAAGCAGAAGCGGGGCCTGAGGGGATCTCTTTTCCAGAAATCCGATTGGCTTTTTTTGCTTCATTGAAGCAAGGAAATAAGGCCCCCTCTTCCTCCTTTCGTTACCTGTGCTTGAAAACCAAACCAAACCAAACATTTTGCTTTTTATTTACCAAAAACCTCAATAAGAGTAAGCCTTCTTTCATTAATTTCTACTCATTTTTCTTCCAGAGCAATATGGACAATTTTTTGTTGCTGTTGGTTCCCTGAGCGGGGATCGAACCCAGCCAGGTCTTGGTGGTGAGAGCGCTGAAGCCTAGCCACTCCACCACCAGGGAACTTGCCCTGGACCTTTCCATTCTTATGATCTTTCAGATATCTGAATTCATCTTTCTTCTCTCTGTTTTCTCTTTTCTCTGGACCTACACTCAGTTATTTCCACTTCTCACGGCATGAAAGGGGGTTACAATCCTTAAATCCTGTTCTTTCTTCTGTCAGTGCTTAACTACGTCCAAGATCTGCAAACAGCTGTGAGTCTGTGGTGATAGCTGTAATTATAAAAGGATTTAGCTATCTATAACTCTATATAAGGATTTAAAAGACTAAATCCTTTTAAAATAAAAAAATATTTTAAAAATAGCTTTCTTTTGCCTTACTTCTGGTTACAGAGCAGTATAAATCAAGGCTGGGCATGTGAATGGGTGTTTGGAAGACTGTTACTAAGTGAGCTAGGACGGGCCAGGTGATTCAGGTTTGAGGGGAAGACGAAGTTTGATATCACACATGCTGACCTTTTGGTGATACGGCAGTTCTTTAATGGATCTTTCTTCAGAGCTTTGAAAAGTTAGCTTAAATTTGATATGAAAGACAGAGTTACAGTCTGTGATTTATTGCTTCAAAAAATATTTTCCACCATCTACCTTACTCTTTGACCTTATGTCTTTTCCTGCATTGTGATCTCCTATATTTTCCAGAACCATTTTGATGATAAAAATCAGAGTTTTATTAACTCAGTGAAGAAGTTAATTGAAAACAACAGGATTCTGAGCTTACCGTGGATCCAAGGAAGGCCAATATACTTTCTTCCTGAGCAATCATTCATGTTCTTGTCTCTTCCATGTCTAAAATTCATCTAGACCTATCTGTGACATTTAGTGTTTCAACACTAAACTCTTGCCCAGAGCTCAGAGTCATCTATCTGGGAAAGACCCTGAGGATCACTTAATTTAATCACTATCATTTCATTTTCTTTTTCTTTTTTTTTTAATTCATTTTTATTGTTAGACTTATTGGGGTGACATCTGTTAGCAAGGATTACATAGGTTTCAGGCATACAATTCTACAGTGCATTGTCAACTTGTTGTATAATAAGTTCACCACCTAATGTGACTTCTCTTTCCATCACCTTATATTTAGCTTCCCCCCCTCCTCTCCCACCACCTCCCCTTTCTCCCCTCCCTAACCCACTCGTCCCCAAATAAACATTAAACTATTGATTGTGTCCATGGGTTATTTGTTTGTTCATTTCTTTTTTTCTTTGCTTTCAGTTTTATATTCCACATATGAGTGAAGTCATACAGTTCCTTGTTTTTTCTGTCTGGCTTATGTCACTAAGCATGATGATCTCCAGGTCCATCCATTTTGTTGCAAATGGCAATATTTCATCTTTTCTTACAGCTGAGTAATATTCCATTGTGTATATGTACCACAGCTTCTTTATCCAGTCATCTGTCGCAGGGCACTTTGGTTGTTTCCATGTTTTGGCCACTGTGAACAGCGCTGCGATGAACATTGGGGTACATAAGT